>VDFB02000003.1:44455973-44578888 GCA_007258455.2 Sequoia sempervirens
AAACATCAATTAGGATGGCCTAATTAGATGTATTGTACACCACATAACCTATCATCCCAAAACATCAACATGAACACCTTGCAGAAAGAACCAAAATATGCAATACATCCAAATAGGTCAACATGACCTATATTCACTCTTATGATACCCCTCCTTACACACCTCAACTTTGCATGACCCCAAAATACTTAGGTCAGCACTGAATAGAAAACTGGTGAAGTAATATCAGAATGAACCAAATGTTCACTCATAACTCGACACGTGGACCACCAAAACACTTGCCACTTGGAATGTATACACTATTGGAATTTGTAAACACTACCACAAATCCACACAACAAAATATTCATCCACAGTGGAATGTGAAGTGTTCCAACATACACTTTGTAAGTGCAAATTTGTCATTTCCAGATTCGATACTTTTTAAATGCTATCTTCGACTGCGGAAGACATCATGTCGTGAAACTTTGGATTTAGCTTCTTCCAACATGCACCCATATTACCTCAAAACTACATAATTATATTCTTCATAGCAGAGCAATGCAGACCTCAAAACTAGTTCATTGAAAACTGAAAATGTACTATGGGACTTAGGTAATTATCAAAACATTTGGTATTCTCTAGACCAACACTTCTGCATCTCTATCATAGGTTCTCATCAATGAAAACACCATATATTTTCATGCTCATTAACCTTCATCAATCTCCCCACTCAACAATCTCTTCACACTATACATCATACTCATGTTACCAATTCAAGTCTCCAACAATATCCTCAATGACAAATAAACTTCCAATAGTACAATCTCAATATTATAATTCTATTCAAATTTCTATTTTTTTCCACATCACATATAGACATGCCCTTGATAATATGTTAGAACGGGATAGGAAGATAATTAGGGAGTACCATTTTTACATGAGTGATGATTGATCTCATTCGTCAATGTTTGTGCAACATTGTTTTGAAAACTTTTTTGAGTTCTTGTAAGAAAAATATATTGCAATGGGTCAACATCTCATTTAGTTAGATAATTGCATGAGGCAATTCAAGAATTCTTGTATTTTTTATTGGTTGAGCAGGATGCAAGTACAAAAGGGTGTACCTCATATTTGAAGTTTTTTTGAATTGTGACATGGAAAAGGAAAGCATGATGGAGCAGGTGCATGTGTGAAGAGAGCTCTAGCCAAGGAATAAATAAATATTAGAGATGGTGCAACATTCAGTGATACATGTTCTATTGTTGATTGGTGTAGTTATGCATTGTCACGAGGAGGGACACTCGATTCATAAGTATGCATTTTTTTTGGTTGGTTGATGAGGGCATAGTGGGAGAGAAATTGGAATGTCATAGAATCAAAGAATCTTTAAAGATGCATGTATTTTGAAGCTCAGATGTGGGTGCATGGACCATATGGACACGAGAGTTGCCTTTTTTTTGTTAGAATTGTATTCAATGTGATTGGGATCAATGTGAGTCAAGTGAGTGGGTAGATACATGGATTCCATAGTATCTAACTCCTTTATCTGTAGCACAATCCTCTTTAGAAGATGAAATGTAAAGTTCACTTGACTATGACCATCTTTGAGATCTTGTACAACCAAGACATGTATATGCAGTTGTTGCACCGTAGGGGAATGTAGAGAGATCATACTATTGGTTGGAATGATGTGTACAAGGAAAGAAGAAGCTAGCACAACCGATGACATATGATGATGGGTTCATGTATCCTACAGGTTCAGTTGTTGTTTCTGTAACTTGATTATAAACGTATATGATTAGAAAGAATGGCATACCTCCATTTGAACACTATGAGAAACAAAAAAACATTCTCATGTATTTGCATCTTGTTATAGTAAAAAATGTTAAGTTATTGAGATAGTATGCCAAACCAAGAACAAAGGAACTATGGACAGTTAGTAGTGTTGATCATGAAGCAATACCAGATACTCAGAAGGTAAGAGATGACCCTTCAGTCACACTTCAGTAGCAGATCTTTTTTTGCATGGGACAGGTATGATATTTTTCATCTTATTTAGATTCATGTTATTTCAATGGGTTGGATAAAAAGTACATTAAAATTTTGCATAAAAAATATCTGGTATGTAAAAAATGTAATTTTTTGGACAATAAAGGTATATTTTAAAGTGATTTAGATCAAAACATCCACAATATTTCATGTAGATCAATACATTTTCAAGGTATATTTGATTTGAAATAATTTTTAGTTCAAACTTTGTAGTTCATGTTTCTTATGCTCAACAATTTGTCTCTATTTATATGCAGGTCTACTACACTCAAGTTTGGAGCACGACAAGGTTACAATGACAATAAATCCACCATTGTTGATTTTCTAATAGGTCTTGAAGATTGATTTTCTTAACAATTCACTTGTTTATATGTGTAGGTTTTTTGGAGTACAAAGGTATATTTTTAAGTGATTCAAATCAATATATCCATGGTTGTGTTATGAGTACAATGAGTTAATGATGGTAGTGATTCAAAAAGTAGGTTATTATTAACATTTCTCTTGGCTCTTCTTTGACCCCATTTCTAATGAGTATTCTTCCATTCTCTCAATTGCTAAATTTTTGAAGGTATTATTGTTTAACTTGTATGTGAAAGCTCTCATTCAACCTATTTCATTCATGGAGGCTTACTATTGGCCAACATTGTTCATCTTCATTGCTTGGAGGTGATTTTGTTTGTGTACACCTACTCCATTCTCTTATTTTTGTTAAGTTTCTCTAGATTATTTTTATTTGTGTTAACAACTTTGGTATTTTGGATTGTTCTCATTATTTCATTGTTATTCTTATGTTGCATCTTGTTTAGCAAAAATTAATTTTATTTTTTTTTAAATAATATTTTCAATGGAGTTTCCTATTTCCTATTTTCAATTTTTTTTATGATCACACTACCAAAATGTTGGCCTCTCATCCATGTACTTTGCTAAGATCCAAGGGAAAGTTGGAAATAATGCATTTTGATCTTTTTCAAGGAGCATGATAATCATTGACAATTGACAACTACTCTCACACCACAAAAGAGTATTTTCTCATGACCATCCTTACACTTGACTATAAATTCTTCATCATGCTTTGGCCCACTCAAATGAATTTAGCTTCTTTCCCATTTTATATTCCTTTCATTCTTTTCACTTTCCAAGACTCTTAGTCACTATCTAATGATTGTGGCATGCTTATTTAGAAAGATAACATGCCTAGGTATTGATTGTCCTATTTATCTCCTCGAAAAGAGAACCTCGGAATGATCATGTGACTTGGAAAATGAAAAGAGACCTTCCCTAGTATTTACTTGCTTATCTTGGCATGTCTACACTGCCCATTTGTCAAAATTACTAAAAACTTAACAATTTTGTATTTTTTCTCTTATAGCACTTTCAAGACTACATTGGATTAATGAACTTCAAAATCACGAAGAGACTTGGGAAAAAAAGGAGGCCTTCCATAGTGTTTACCTACCCACCTTGAGTGTTGGTATAGTTGGTTTCGCTCCATGATGCACAAAAAAAAAAAATGCTTCTTTCCATTTTTACACCGCTTTCCACTAATATTTTTTGCAAGAATACATTTGACACTAGAACACACAAATGGTGTTGATTTGACCAAAACCAAGAGAGGTTGATTTGAATGGATTTTATATCCACCTATAGGTATAGATAAAGCATTCCTATGCACCACAAGCTCCCAGAATGACTTCATCATAGTTTGAATTTTTATTTTCTTTTAGGGCTCTTAAGAGCCTACCTCGAAAAGAGCACCCCAAAATGATCAAGTGAATTTGGAAATGAAAATATCCCTTTCCTAGTATTTACTATCATACCTCGACATTTCTATGCTACCCATTTGTCAAAATTACTAAAAAAATTTACAATTTTTTTAATTTTTGCTCTTAGGGCTCTTAAGAGACTACCCTAGAAAGAGCACTCTAGAATGATCAAGTGACTTGGGAAATGAAAAGAGACCTTTCCTAGTATTTTCCTACCTACCTCAATGTTTCCATGCTTCTAATTTGTCAAAAATACTAAAAATTTAACATTTTGGCATTTTTTGCTCTTACGACACTTTCAAGACTACCCTGGATTAGTGCACTCTAGAATCATGGGGGGACTTGGGATAAAAAAGGATGCCTTCTATAGAATTTACCTACCCACCTTGATGTGTTGGTATAGTTTTTTTTATCCATGATGCACAAAACAAAAAGAATGCTTCTTTCCATTTTTGCACTACTTTCCATTGGCAATTTTTGCAAGAATGCATTTGACATTGGAACACAAAAACGGTGTTGAGTTGACCAAAACTGAGAGAGGTTGGTTTTAATAGATTTGATATCCACCAGTAGGTCTAGGAAAAGCATTCCTATGCACCACGAGCTCCCAGAATGACTTCGTCATAGTTTGACTTTTGTTTGCTTTTAGGGCTCTTAAGAGACTACCTCGAAAAGAGCACCCCAAAATGATTGGATGACTTGGGAAATGAAAAGAGAAATTACTAGCATTTAATTTCCTAACTTGATGTGTCCATGCTGCCCATTTATCAAAATTACTAAAAAATTTACAATTTTTCACAATTGTTGCTTTTAGGACTCTTAAGAGACTACCCGAGAAAGAGTACTTTAGAACGATCCAGTGACTTGGGCAATGAAAAGAGGAATTCCCTAGTATTTACTTTCCTACCTCAATTTATCCATTCTTCCCATTTGTCAAGAATACTCAAAATTTAACAATTTTGCATTTTTTACTCTTACGACACTTTCAAGACTATCCTAGATTAGTGCACATTGAAATCACAAGGGGACTTGGGTGACAAAAGGAGGCCTTCCATAGAGTTTACTTTCCCACCTTGATGTGTTGGTATACTTGTTTTTGCTTCATGATGCAAAAAACAAAAAAGTGCTTTCCATTTGTGCACTGCTTTCCATTGACAATTTTTGCAAGAAGGCAATTGAAACTAGAACACACAAATGGTGTGAGTTGACCAAAACAAAAATAGGTTGGTTTGAAGGGATTCAATATCCACCTATAGGTATAGACAAAGCATTCCTATGTGCCATGAGATCCCAAAATGACTTTGTCATAGTTTGCCATTTTTTTGCTTTTAGGGCTCTTCAGAGACTACCCTAAAAAGAGCGCCCCAAAATGATTGGGTGACTTGGAAAATGAAAAGAGACCTTCCCTAATATTAACCTACCTATCTTGTTGTTTCCACACTACCCATTTGTCAAAATTACAAAAAAAGTACATTTTTTACATTTTTTAATATTCATGTTTAATTTTAACCATTATTTTTTATTATAGGTAAAATAGTTTTGAAGGGGCCCCGAAACCCTTTACAAGATAGACCATTGCTTCAACATATAATCAAAAATAGAACAAGCAGCCAAAAACCAACAAACAAACAGCCAGAAAAAGGCAAAGAAAAGAGAACCAACTAGAGATTCTTAAGAATGTTGGCTACTTCAAGGTCACTATCAATGATTTTTTGATGGACATTCATGACTTCCACCACCTCTTCAATAGGAATACCAACCTTAGCATTAAGTTTGGTCTTGTTATGAGTTCTAGCAGAAGGCCCCGTCTCACTTGCCATCTTTTGTTGAGCATCAACACTAGCCACCATATCTTTCATTCCATAATTATCCCCCAACCATTTCATGTCTTTCTTATTCAACAAACACAAACCCTCAGCTTCATTGCACATAGCATGTTTACTGACCTCCAAAACCTTCTCCATTGCTTGATTGACACACTCCAAACCTCCTTCAAGGGAAGCAATCCTTTGTTCATAGGAATTTTTCATATTGATCATCTCGTCAACAACCATTTTAAGAGTGTCAAATAACTGATTAACCTTGAGCTAAACATTGTTAACTTGAGCCTGCACATTAGGCCCCTTAGAAGAAGAGGGTTCTTCAGCATTATTATTCATAGCTCTAACCTGAACATTGGTGGAGTTCATCTCATGGAAAACCCATTTGAAAATCTTGAACAAGGATAAGGAGCTCTCTTTCACCAAACCAAGATAATTAAGCATAATTTCTCTCCTAAAGTTGAAACCATCCTTGTCTGTCGCATAATCCTCTTGGGAGTCACTACTGGTAGTATCATTCTCCATGGTCTCCTTCCCTTTTTGATCATAAACATCATCACCTTTAGCCATGTCCTGCTCCAATAACTGATCCTCAACACCCTTTGAAATGCCATCATGCTCTTGCGGCTCATCCCTCCCCAGATTCAAAGGAAAATTTCTCCTCTTTGGCCCCTCTTTTAACTACAACTTAGAAATGTAGGAGACCCCCAGCTGGCCCCTATTAGCCAAATCCTCCTTGCTTGAATTTTCCAAAGCAACCCCTTTCATCTTTTTTCCACCTGACCCCTTCATAGGTTTAGACTTCTAGCAAGACCAGACCACCTCTTACTCATCTCTTGTATTGTACTCTTCATCCCTAAAAGAAATAGGGGGTTTATTCTTTTTTCTTTTCTTACCCTAAAAAATGGTGAGAGATTTCAAGTCAACATCCAAGGACGTATCTGACCCAGGGGTATAATCTTCATCATCAGAATCATCCTTCGACCCCATCACATACTCAAAATTCTTCTTCTTCCCAATAATGGAAATATTGGGTTGAGCAGGGATAGTAAAGGACTTGACATACTTAGAGATCAACATAATTAGAACTTCATGAAGGATAGGATTTTTGGGGTTGTGTTTATGATCTCTTATATCATTTTCCAGAGAAACCAGTAAATAGAAAGGGAATGACACCTTCTTCTTGTGCCTAAAATGATTAAGAAAAAGAAAATGATGCCTAGAGATAATAGAGAGTGGCCATAGAGAGTAAAATACCTCATTATTTCCTCTACAACATCTCTCCAAATTGCCTTGATTGAAGTTCGATAATAGCCACCACATTTAGCCCTTTCCAACTTCCTCCTGTCATCATCTTTGAAGAAAGTATCCATGGCCGAACCAGATTCATTCTTGTCTCTATAGAATTGTTTCCCTTCAATCAATAGACTAGTGATTTCAACTATAAGATCCTTCGTGATATTAAACTCTTTTCCCCCAATTTGCAACAATCGATTCTACCAACCTTCAAGAAATTCTTGTGACATCTTCACATCATGTCCATGCAACTTTTCCATATAAGGAGTCACTCCCTCAACGTCCAATTGTTAGTGTAGGTTTTTATTTTCCTATATTCCTATGTTTTTCCTACACTTTAATTAAGCTTTCTTAGGTTATATTATCTGAGTATTATTCTATTTATACTCACCTTGTTAGTGTGAAAGGGGTACTTTATCTAACTAGTTCATTCTTAACTAGTTCTCCACTAAAGTCCTCTTCACACTGATTAACTTTACATAGGGATAAGGTGGTTGAGCCTTTAATGACATGAGTTGTCACACCTCATAGGATTCAAACACTTGTCATAATTTGGTTGCATCTATCTCTCCCCTTGGCCTATATAACTAAGGCATTTCCTTTGTAATCTCAATTTTCAAGCTGAATATGTCTTTGCTTTTGCATCCTCAATGCTATTTTGCTTCTGGAGCATTTGCATTACTCTCATGGAGACTAAATTTGGTAGCTGATTGAGCCTTTACAGGCCATTTTTCATTTCTGGGGTCATCTTTTTGTTGATGGGAGCATTATTTTACACTAGATCTACATTTTTTGTATAATTTAAAGAAAATATGTCATCTGGGTTTTGTTTGCAGCAAAAAAACACATTTGGGTCGTTGTTGGTTTTTGCATGAAGGTTATATATTTTGTAGAAACTGAATTTCAACATTTCAGCAGACCCCCTCTTCGTTGATAGTTGCAGATTTGAAGACAGTTTTCAAATGCTTCGTTCTCACTCATACTAGTTCCTTTTCTCAAAAAAAAAATTATTTATTTGGGATATTTTCTTGTGCTCTTTGCACCAGTGTAGGATTTTTTTGGTTTTGATGCAATGATTTTTTAGAAATTGTATATTCTTACCCATGACACTGCATAGTTCTCATTTTGAGAACTTTGAAGACTCGTAACTTTCTCATACGATCTTGGATTGAGGTGATTCCTTTCTTGAAAGTGCATTATTTTTCGAGTAGATCACAGTGGAGTTGTTAGTTTCACTTGAATTAACTCCAGTTTATACTTTCAGCATACACCCAATGTGTGAGAATTTTGTAAAGCATTGAGATCAAAACCACTAAGTATTATTTCTAGTGGAAGTTGTAAATGCATTGATTATAGTGCCAAATCATATTTGCTTGGGGGGTTCTTTCTTTGAGTTAAACGGGGGGGGGGGTTGTCTTGTGTATGTTCTCTTCTTTTCAGCATCTCTTTTTTATAACTACTTTGAGTAGAAATCACACATGACAATCTACTTAAGGAAAGTTGGATTACATAGGATAACAATGGGACTTGAAACTAAAACTGCTAAAGATGAAGATAAGCCTAAGTGGTTTAACAAATGTGATGAGGCCTATGGAACATTGTTTTTGTATGTTTCTCCTGATTTACTATTCCACATTGAGTCTTTGAATTCACCAAATGAAATCTGGACAAAGCTAGAAACACTAAATTTGGCACGCAAGATTCAATGAGGGGTCATATGTTGGAAAATGAACTAATTAGTTTAAGTCTAGGCAATTTCAACACAATTTAAGATTTTTCCACAAAATTGAAATCACTAAGGCTGTAGTTAAAATAATGTGGTATTGATAAGAAAGATGAACAATTGATTCTTAGTATTCTCTCTAAACTAAGTTCAGAATATTTTGTCTTTGTTTCTACCTTTTATGCTACTAAGGGTGCACTTGGTACACAGTTCACTATGTTATCTTTGGATGATTTCGCTATCTCTCTCACATGGGAACACAATAAGCTAATCCAAATGGGCACTCTTAAATCCTCTAAGTCGCATGCCCTAGTTGTCAACCAACGTACAAAAGAACAAAATGGACAAAGTAGTAACAATAAGGATAAGAAACAAAAGAATAGCAAGGAGAAAAAGGATCAGATTCTAGTTGCTTCAAAAGCAACCAATGGGACTCAATCTTCTAAGGGAAAAAATCCTAAAAAAGAGAAGGTCAAATGTGCCTATTGTAAGAAACCCAATCATGATGAGCACAAGTGTTTGAAGAAACAAGTGGATCATTTGACACATATTCTTGAGAAGAATAATATTAGTGTTCCTGATTCCATCAAACAGAGTTCAAAGGAGGGTTCTCACAAGGCCAAAGACAATAGTAAGGGGAAAGGAAAGGGAAAGGCCCTTGTAGTTGTTGCTTCTCCACCATCCACATGGGTTCTTGATTCAGGTACTTCACACTGGACATGACTTCAACTAAAGATGAAATTGAATCTATGGATCCATGTTTTATGCCTTCCATTCTGATGGGTGATGATACTCCACTTGAGGTATGTGGGAGAGGGTCTGTTGATATGGGGGATGACACATTTCAGGATTTTCTTTGTGTTCCCTTATTATCAACTAATCTCCTATCTATCTATCAAATCACTCACATGAGTACAAGTAAGAGAGTTGAGTTTACTCATGATTTAGTGGTGATTCATGAGATGCAGAATGATTCTACAGTTGCAGTTGGAAGAATAGATCATCAGTCTTGAATTTATTTGCTCCCTCACTTTGTTCCTAATCCCCCCTCGACTATTCTACACACTCATTTAGATGATGTGAGTAATTTATGGAATCAGTGGTTTGGACACTTGAACTACCATTATTTGCAGTAGCTCAACAAACATGATATGGTTACAGGATTGCCTACAGTTCACTTTTCTAAAGGTATTTGTCATGGTTGCATTCTTGGAAAACATCCTGAAGAGAATTTTGACAAAGGAAAATATTGGAGAGCCTCACATCTTTTGGAGTTGGTACATAGTGATTTGGCAAGACCATTTCCACAACCATATTTCAGTAAAGCTCAATATTTTTTGACATTAATTGATGATTTCTCTAGGTACACCATTGTGTACTTTCTCAAGCAAAAGTTTGAAGTCTTCAATTCATTCTTGGAGTATAAGGCTTTTGCAGAGAAAAAAATTGGAAAATCTATCAAAGTTCTATGTACTGATAAGGGGGGAATATGTCAACCATAGATTTGTGCAGTGTTGTGCTTCAGAGGGCATTGATTTGCAGCATGCAATCCCCTATAGTCCTCAGCAGAATGGAGTTGCAAAATGAAAGAATCGGTCCTTGAAAGAGATGGATAATTGTATGATTCACTCCAAGTCTTTGGCACTACCTTTCTGGAAAAATCCATTGACTGTGCGTGTTATATCCAAAACTGCATTTTCCATAAAGTTGTGAAGGGGGTAACTCCTTTTCAAGCTTGGACTAGTCAAAAATCGTCAGTTAAGCACTTTTGAGTGTTTGGCTCTAAAGCATGGGCTCAAATTCCAGCAGAGAAACATAAGGCTATGGATCCGCAGAGCAAGCCTTGCATATTTTTTTGGCTACCCAAATGATGTCAAAGGCTATAGGCTTCTTCATCCTACCAAACATGAGTTGTTCATTGAGAGGAGTGTTCAATTTGAGGAGAGTACTTCTAGTCCTTCTATTGACACTTCTCCTACCACCATCATCTCGGAGTCCTTCTATCATGATGATAGTTCTTCAGAGGTTCATAATACTTTAGATCATGATGAGGATTCTTCTTCCTCTACTTCAGATGATGATAGTGATCATGAGGATGCACATAGTTCATCTTTAGAGGATGATGATTCTCCTCCTTCTCTAGCCATAGGGCATATTTAGGCTCGTCAGAATTTTTAGTCAGCAGGTGATTGGGTAGGGGATCCATCAGATCATAGTTTCATGATGCACCACATGCCTTCCTTGCTTCAGCTTCTAATCCATATACTTTTCAAGAAGCTTCTGGTGTCCCCCAGTGGGATGCAGCCATGCAGGAAGAGTTCAGTTCCTTGGAGAGGAACCACACCTAGGATCTTGTCCCACTTCCTAAGGGAAGAAAACTTGTTCAATGCAAGTGGATCTTTTGAACAAAATATGCATCAAATGGGTTAGTTGACAAGCATAAGGCTCGCTTGGTTTCCAAAGGATTCTCCCAAGTTCCAGGGATTGACTACTCTAAGACTTTTGAACTAGTCGCCAAAATGAATTCCATCTGACTTGTTCTTGCCATAGTTGCAGCACATAGATAGGATGTTCAGCAGATGGATGTGAAGAGTGTTTTTCTTCATTGTGATCTTCAGGAGGAGATATACATGGAGCAGCCATAGGGGTTTGTTCAGTATTCTTCACTTGTGTGTCATCTTTGAAAGTCTCTATATGGCCTTAAACAGGCTCCTTGGGCTTGGTACGCCAAGATGGACTCCTTCCTTCTGACAATGGGATTCACTCAATGCCATTCTAATACTAATTTCTACATATTGTAGCAGGATGATACTCACACCTTCTTGGTTCTCTACGTCGATGACTTGTTGATCATAGGGAGTCACTCATCCACTATTCGAGCAGTGAAAACTGCCCTTCATGATCAGTTTTTGATGTCAAACTTGGGCTTGTTGCACTACTTCTTGGGGATTGAGATCACTCAATCTTCCTCAAGTATCACTCTTGCACAATCTAAGTATGCACTTGACATGCTCCAGAGGTTTCACATGGTTGATTGTAAGCCTATTCCAACTCCATTTTTGTCAGGGGTCAAACTTGAGGCTAAGGGTTCTTCACCCTTGGTTGATGGCACTTTGTATCGACAATTTGTTGGTAGTATCATCTATCTAACTCATATGAGGCCTAACATTTCATATGCAATAGGTATGGTCTCTCGATTCATGTAGGAGCCACATGAGCTGCACTGGAAAGAAGCTAAGTGGATTCTTCACTACAACAAGGGTACTCACAATTATGGGATTCATTATGTAGCGGGTGTGGATTTTTCCTTGGTGGGACACATAGATTCAAATTGGGTAGGTGATTCTCAGGATCGAAAGTCTACTTTAGGGTATTGCTTCTCCCTTGGTTTCGGTCCATTTTTTTGGACGAGAAAGAAGCAGTCTGCTATTGATCTTTCATCTACAGAGGCTAAGTATCGAGGAGTAGTTAATTCTGCTACTAAGGCCATCTAGCTTTAGAACATTCTCACTGAGTTTGGCATTCCCTTTTGAAATCCCACAGTCATCTATTGTGACAACTAGAGTGTGATTCAGATCTCTCACAATTTGGTCCATCATCAACAAACCAAGCACATTGAGATCCACATGCACTACATCTGGGATCTGATTCATAGTGAGATCATTGATCTCAAGTACTATCTGACATCAGATCAGACTGCAAACATCTTCACCAAACCCTTCACTAAGAGCAAGTTCCTTCATTTGTGAGCTTTATGTGGGGTGCGGTTGTTGTCATCCATGGGGGGGGCTACTTAGTCCTTATTTTCTTATTTTCATCTCTCTTTTGGGGAGGAGTTTTGTCCCACTGGGTTTTCTCCTTTTCTCTGGTTGTGAGATAATTTTTTGCATTGCATTTATACATAGGTACCTAATATGGCCTCATTTTTTAGGACCCATCTTCTTTTATGTACATCCTCCTAAGTTGTACTTAAGGGGGGGTGTTAGTATAGGTTTTTATTTTCCTAGTTGGGTTATTTATTTTCCTATATTCCTAGGTTTTCCTACACTTTAATTAAGCTTTCTTAGGTTATATTATTTGAGTATTAGTCTATTTATATTCACCTTGTTAGTGTGAAAGGGGTACTTTATCTAACTAGTTCATTCTTAACTAGTTATCCACTAAAGTCCTCTTCACAGTAGCTTAACTTTACATAGGGATAACTTGGTTGAGCATTTAATGACATGAGATGTCACACCTCATAGGATGCCAACACTTGTCATAATTTGGTTTCATCTATCTCTCCCCTTGGCCTGTATAACCAAGGCATTTCCTTTGTAATCACAATTCTCAATATGAATATGTCTTTGCTTTTGCATCCTCATAATGCTATTTTGCTTCTGGAGCATTTGCATTACTCTCACGGAGACTAACTCTATGTTGCTATTTTGATCTTATTTCATTTTCTTTCACAGTTTCATATCTATTTATTTGCACTAGTTTTCTCGGTTATTCATCTTTTTAGATTCTAACACCAACAACCTCCAAACCTTCTTACTGGCTTTCATAATATCACAAGATTTTGGCTCAATTATGTTTTGATCACCCCCCATAGTTGCAACAAACCTCTAGAACTTGCAAAGAAAAAAAAAAGGAAACCTTAAAAAAAAATAGCTCTCCAAATACCCACAATCCATGTGGATTGGAAAAGATAGCAGAGAGGAATTATGGAAAATTAATTCTTATTCATTTGAGCCTCCAACCCATTAGAATACTGCATGGCCTTTCCTCTAAGATATTTACACCTCAGAAGGAAATGTCACGTTAGGAGCATCTGACAAAATTCCATCACAAAATTAAGGACCCCCCATCTCAACACCTTTGTAATTCATGATGAATTATCGAATGTGCTTCCAGGGGTAGAAGGTTGTGTTCTCCCCATTCCAAATAATCATTCACCCCATAATTGGTGAAAAAATTAGCAAGCCTATTCCCCTCTCTATAAACATGAGAGATAAAACATTGGTCAAATGAATCCAAAATATTTAATGCATCATTGATAAGGGCTTCCACCATCCAAGAGGGATGAGAAATATTCCTAAGGTTAATGATAATATTGAGGGAATCACCCTCAACCCATACCTTATCATAACCCCTAGATTGAGCCAACTTCAAACCATGATAGGCTGCAGAAGTTTCCAATATTAACGATTTTTTAGTCAAAAGTAGGTTCAAGTTTATGTTTCTTAAAAAAATTTAACAAATGTAGGTCTTTTTGGTGGACAATACTATTGCATCAAGAAGCGATTCAAAATAAAATTTATAACAATTTGCTTCAACATTGAGGAAAAATTCAATGTAATGCATAAGGAGGTATCTTCTTCATATACTTTTATCTCTTGATTTATAATCTTGCATTTGATTTCAAAGAATGATCAATTGACTTTGTTGTTCATGTTGTTTATAATCCATACTTTTCTAAATTTATATGTAGGCATTTCTCAAGACAATCTTTGAGTAGGATGTGAGGTTCAATGGAAATGCATCTAGCATTGGAGTTCATGTTGCTTTCATTGTTCAATTAACTTGACTTGGTGTTTTTTCTATTTTTTAATAGCTTTTGTAATATTGCAATGCAAGTGTCTTTGAGAGTAGCAATGATTTGAGATGTGCATTATGGAGCGAGGATATTAGGGGAACATATTAGTTGTGTATCTACAATAGCTTGATAGCAAGATGCATTAAAGTATTTGTACATGAGGACATCGATAAAATTATATGGGCATTATTAGTTGTATTGATGATTATGATTGTTAAAAGATGATATAAGACGTATTTGTACATGAGGACATGAAAAATATGATATACAAGTATTATTGGTTACATTGATGGTAGAATGTATGCAAAATATGATGATTATGAATGTCAGGTGTATGTTGAAAAATGTCACATGTATGTGTAATCACCATCAAGTGTGTCGAACGTATGTAAATAATGATGATTATGATGAAAATATGCATAGACTAGCAAATATTATGCATATGCACCTACTTATGTATATTCACAAATGTCACATGTATATATTTTCACATCAAAATCACTCACACATTCCTACATTGGTTCATGTTGGCACCTACTTAATATTCAAGCAATACTGATGATTTTGGACTTCTCTTTTAGATTGCACCTCTCTCTCAGCAACATTAATTAACCTCCTTTTCTTTTGACGATAAAATATTCTTCTTATCTTTTAATTCCTTTTTCTAAGTGGTTAATTGTAGTCTTATATCGTTTTGCTTAAGTTTTAGCCCTTCCAACTATTGCTTTTGCTTCTACAAGTTGACAATCCACACATTTTTCCTTATCCCCACTACTCTTACCTGTTAGCACCCCCTGGTATTCCATTTGATGATCTTCTAACTTCTTTTTCATATCTTTTACTTTAAGCTTTGGAGCAACTGCTCCTTCATCAACCCTTAGGATAGTAGCATCCATTTCTTGGATAGAGTTTTCAATGTCTTGAATACTTTTATATAGCTTTGCAGCGGCTTTTTGATCAACTTTGGGAGTGTATTTCTTATTATAGAATACAAATGTTTCTTTTAACAAGTTCCTTGAGTATAGTGGAGGAACTAGTAGTTTTCCTTCTATTTTAGTTCATGAGGTTCCTACATAACTAGAGAGCATGCCAATGACATATGAAATGCCAAGCCTGGAGTGAATCAAATAATTGAGATTGTCATTAAAATATGAATATCTAGTAGCAACAACTAATGGTGAATCTAACATCTCACCTAATTTTTGACTTTAGATAGAAAATCAAGTGTATTTTTTTACTATACAAGGTAGATCTTGGATGTAAAGTGATAGAGCTTAATCCCACAAAAAAAAGCTCAAAAAAATCAAGTTAGTCATCAAATAACCATAACCAAAAGCTCAATAATCTCATTAATGGTGTCTTTGTCAAAACCATAACCATCATCATATGGATTATATTTTTGGTGTCTTGGTTGAAGGTTTAGATTGATTTAATTTGGTATTAATGGGATATTTAGGCTTGATTTAATAGTTTAAGGATGGATTAAGGTTTGGTTTGGATTAATTGGGATAGGGAGATATGGTCTAAGGTTATTATGGACTACTTTTATAACATTATTTTGAATCTTTCTTGATGAAAATATGTGATTTGTTAATGAATTATAAAAATGAAGTGTGGCATGCTCTATTGCTAATTTATTCATATTGTATTATGCCAAAATTTGCATTCCATGTCATTTGTTTTGATGCACTAATTTCAAAAGGAAAATTGAAATTGAAATATTCATCATTGCTAAAGGGGAAATCTAACTTTATTGAAAGGATAAATACCAAAATGAAACTATATAGACTAAGGATGTTAACGGATCAAGGAATCAAAGGGTAAAGGATGTTTCAACTAAAGAGACTAACAATAAAGGGATCAAATTTGGTGAAGTTTCCCAAGGAAACCAAATTTAACAATAGTATAACATGAGTGAAAATGATATGTAATTTATAAACTATTAAAGTAAAAGATTGCAAGAAATCAATAGATATAACTTGTTATCCATCATAGCTCAACCTTTATAAAGTGATTATGCATTCAAATTTTAAGTTTCAAAGTAGGAAAACATGCACACAACGAAAAAAATATGTCGAATATCAATTTATATATATATAAGTGTAGAGTAATTGCATATATACATATACAAATTTGGAATATATGCCAACTCAAAACAATATTTACAAAATGTGGCATATGCCATTTCTTGGTCTATATATACAATTTATATCTCAAATGGCTACATGCCATGTCAATAAAATCCTTATCTTGTAGTTGATCATCAAAATGTAGCCTATTCACGCCACTTGATGGATGAGAAATCGCATGCACAAAAAAAGTTCAAACCACAAATTGGATTAATTAGCTCAATAGTAAATAACTTAGACTACTAAATAGAAACTTATCTACTATTTTTTATAACTTTTAGAGTAACATCTAATCACTATACTAAACTATAAATTCAATTCAAATTCAATTCTTCATTACCTCAAGCATTTGTTCTCGGGTTGACATATGTTCAACAAATGATACCATCCCTTAGGATGCTCAAGAGTCCTACCTTATTGAAATGGTAGAGGATCCACATATGTGGATTGGGGAACACTCTATAAGAAGAAAAATAAAATTGATAAAATTAATATAATTATTGACAAATAAACATAAACTAAGCAAATATGTACATATATATCTAGAAACTTATATATCTACTAGATATAAAAAAAACCATATACTCGAATCGGTGATGCAAATGAGATTGTTTGAGAACTCATCATGGTGAAAGGTGTCACATCAATCACATCTAGAGTACACTGCAAAAGTAAAATAAAATCAAGATATAAATTAGTATGTATTAAATTAATCATTATTTAAATGATGTGCGTATAATAAAAAAGTTTTACATGCACAAAAATTATACCAATGTGTGTAGGCCAAATTCAATGATTGAAATAGTACCATGATGTACTTATCTAATATGATCGTTGGTCATCAACTATTCATTCCCACTTAAATATACATTAGTAACATGTACTATTTGTTATAATAATTTTAAATGAAATGCACTATGATATAAATTTAAGTTTTACCTATACAAAAGATTGTTGTTGTTGCTTCTCATCTCCAACCATGGACGGTATTGCATTTGTTCCTTCCTCATACATCTCCACTTCATTTGTAGTATGCATTGTTGCCTCATCTCCTCCAAGTGACACATCATGCACCTCATACTCATATGTGTCTAGGGGAGGCTCATCCTTATCTCCCATAGGACCTAGACATATATGGTTGCACATACTACAATGATGATGCACACAAATATGTGTAGATGACGATGTTGCACCAGCATCAAATGAAGCATGAGGAGTATCACTATCAAGTAGTTGGGAAAACTATGAGGACTATGTAATCAAATGGTTAGTCAAAGAGTGTATGGCCAAGAGACTTGTTGGGTCATATCAACAACAATGTCTGGATAGGGTGCTAGAGGTAGGGGAGGAAGACAAGGAGGGGGAACATAGGGACCTTGTATCATACACATTTCCCTAGGGCTATCTTGGGGCATTCCCATACGAGCTCCCTAAAAAATGTTTGAAATAAAAATAGTTGACATGTTTTCCTAAAACAAATTTTACATATAATTTGTAGAGAAAATAAAGAGGGGCATCAATATTGTTGTCGGGCGGTTTATCAAACACCATCCATCAATGATCCCAAAATTTTATTGTTATTCTCTCATGTGTGCACCATTTTATGGAAAATTTTGGTTTATACAAACCAACACGTTGTCCAGTTTTTGGGTTCACAAAATATTGGGTTGAATCGGCTTTAGATATTTCTAATTTTTTAATCTCATCATAGCCCAAACCATTTCCATATTTCAACCTCTTCACATCTCTCCACTGTTGAAATGAAAAATGTTTCCTAGTGATGTCTTGAACATGATTGATTATGGTCTCTATATTAGGTGTTACTAAATTCAAATGTCGGTGGTTATAGTATTTCTTAGCAATGATTTTCAATTCAATAATATTTATTTCAATTAAATCCTGAATTGAAGGAGGGTTTGGTGAAGGAGGGTTTTCTCTATCAATCTGCTTCATTTAAACCATGTTTAAAATTACAATTTTTAAAATTAACATAATTTTAAACTAATAGCTAATTTTTTTTTAAAAACCTAATATATATGTTTTGATTAAAGGTAAAAGATGGGTTTTGAAGGGGCCCAAAACCCTATACAAAAGAGAGTAGCTGAAAGAAAGAAGAAACCACTAACCAGCAATCAGCCCAATACAGTAAACACAAAGGCAAAAAACAATCAAAAATACGGAAACCAAACAGCAGCACTACATATTATTCAGGATCTCCACAACTTCCATTTCATTCTCAGCCATCTTATGCACATTCTCCACAATATCTGAGGCCTCAACAGAGGCACCAGCCTGAGCTTTCATTCTATTCTTGGTTCTAACCCCTTGCCCACCAGTATTTACCTCTTCACTCAAAACAATACCTTTACCCATGACTTTCTCACCCTCTCCAACCACAGTCGGCATCTTACCAATAGCCACAACATCATCCATAGAGACCTCCTTTTTCTTTTTCATTAGAGGGAAATAACCCTAAAAAATATCAGAATGTCCACAACCATAGGATCATCACCCTTTTTCATAACAACATTCCTAATATCATCGATTTTTTCCTCAAGAGCAAAAAATCTACATTCCCAATTCTTCTTCAAATTAGTGGTTTCCTCAGCAATAGTATAAGCAATAGTATTCAGGGAATCCATCACATGATCAATCTAGATTTGGATAGAAACATCCTCAGCCTTGCTAGCAACACCTCTAATTCTTACCTTAGTCCTATTGATCTCATGGAAAAACCATTTAAACAGTTTAAACAAAACATTGACAGAATCACGGGCCGAGCCTAGCACATCAATCTCCTCTTTATCAAAATTCTCAGTACGCTTTCCCATAGCCACATCCTCATCAAAAGTACTAGAAGGATAGATTTCTAATCAAAAGCATCCTTACCTTTACCAACAAGAACGGGGTCTTCATCATCCAAATGGAGCAAGCAATTTCCTTTGCAACAACCTTCCTTTTCTGCACCCTATTTGTTTCCTCTTTACCAGTACCCACCTCAACAGCACCGACACCCCTTTCCTTACCTTGCTTCAGAAATGAAATCATGGAACTTGGAGGAGCCTCTCCATAAACACCACCAGCTAGGGTTAGAGGGAAACCCTTCTCCAGAAGAGGGTCCACACTTGGCACTTTTCGTTTCTAGCTTCCATCCTCCGCAACCTACACAGTTATGGATGTTGGTGGGGAAGAAGAAGCTTCCCCATAAAGGTCGCATTTTTCCTTTCCCCTCCTAATAGGAATATCCTCCACCTCATCACTGCATGTCATGTAGCCTACTTTGTCCCCCAGCTTCTTTTTACCACTTTTACCCACAATAGGGGAAATGGGGCCCTCCTCCATAGATGCATAAGAATCTAAAACATAATCAGCATCAACATCCCTATCTGACTCTAAATCCTCATTCAAAATAAGCTTTCTCCTCTTAGACTTCTTACCACCCCTTTCATCCTCTAAATTTGTCTCATAGCCTTCCTGGGGCTTACCAGTATTATCCTACGGGGTAGTAGGGGTTTTATGCACCTCATGGGCTTTGACATGCTCATAAATAAGAAAAATAAACCCCACATGCAGAACGAGGTTCTTGGGGTTTTTCAAATGCTCCTTAATCCCCAAATCCAGCGACATAAGGAGATAATAAGGGAAGGATACCCATTTCTTATGCCGAAAATGGTTAAGCAGAAGAAAATGATAAGTATTGATTGCAATGTACCTTCCTTCCAGAGAAACATACCTCATTATTTCCTCAGCAACATCACGCCAAAGTGCTTTCAAAGAGCTACACAGATACCCGTTGCTTTTAGCAGGCTTCAAGTTAGCCGCTTCATCCTTTTTGAAGAAAATGGCCATTGCAGTCTGCACTTCTTTCTTATCTTTAAAAACCTTCATACCCAACACAGCAAGGCCAATAATTCGGGAAATAAGTTCTTCATCCACCACAATATCCCTCCCAGTTTCAAAAACCTCTCCTTCCATCCTTGAACAACTAAATTCATGACTTGAGGATTATTACCATGCAATTTTTCCATGTACAGAGTAAGGCCACCCTTCTCAAGGACTTTCCAAACCTCTTTCTTCTACCTCACAGTATCACAAGACTTTGGCTCAGCCCGATTTCTATCCCCACCCATGGCAGAAAACCTGACACACAGAGACCAAGCACTCAGCCAAAAGCACTTACGAAAAAATCTAGAGCCAACCAAACTAGCATAAATTAACTGAAGACTCTCGAAACAAAGGCAAAAATGCCCAGAATCCATGTGAAGCCAACCTCTGGACAAAGATGCAATAATGAACAACGAGCCTTGTAAAAGCCACCACTTCTAATCAAATATTTAACATCCTTAATCATGAAAATCAAGCACGTGACCAAGGACAAACAACCTCTCATTCGACAAAATAACCCCACAAGATTAGCATTCATTATTAACAATGGTCGAGGCCTCAAACGGAATTGGGTCATTTAACTCCCATTCCTTACTATCACGAACACCATAGTTAGCAAAAAATTCCTCCAACCTATTTCCTTCTCTCATAACGTGGGAAATATAAACATTATCAAAATAATTAATAATATTAATAGAATCCCTACCCATGGCCTCAATGGTCCAAGAAGAAGGAGAAAAATTCTTCAAATTATTAATAACATTCAAGGAGTCACCCTCCACCCAAACCTTTTGATACCCTTTCCTTTGTGCCAACTTGAGACTATGATAAGCTGCAGCAACCTAATATATATGTTTAAAAACATATAAAACAATTAAAATCAACGAAAACAACAAGAATTTTCACTTACCTTGGTTTAATGTTGATGAACTTGGAGAAGAAATGGTGAAATTTGGTTTAGAATGCAAAAAAAAGATATCTATTTTAGCGGATATTTGTTCCTTGTTGCTTTTCCCATGCGCTCAACCAACAATCAACGGTGAATAATGAGGTTTTGTTGCTTATTTTACTTATAGTTATAAAAAATGGATATTCATTTTGTCCAAAACAGATAGCTATTTTGGAGAGCTTTCTTTATATTATAAAAGCTCTTTGAAATGGATTTCAGAGAGCCTTTTTCTTAAATATCTCATATATGTTGATTTCTTAATATTAATATTCATAGGATATATTAATATTAATATATATAATATATATAATATAATAGAATATATATAATATAATATATATAATATATATAATATTAATATATATATAATATATATTATATGTATAATATATATATAATATATATTATATGTATAATATATATATAATATATATTATATGTATAATATATATAATATAATATTAATATAATATATATATATATATATTAATATTTTATTTATTTATTTATTTTGGTAATCTAGGGGTGTCCCCGCAACTCAGCCTAGCTATTCCCTTTATAGGGTGAGCTAAGGCAATACTAGTCCACTAGGGATGCACGTAATAGCCCACAAACCACGTGCATCGAGTATGCCTAAGCCTTGGAGTCAAACCCAGAACTAGTGGGGAGCAAACCCACGGCCCAAGCCAACTCCACTAGCCATGCAGGCTTAATATTTCATATATTAATATTAATATTAATATATATAATATATATGTGATATTAATATATAATATATAATATATATGATATAATATTAATATATATTAATATTAATATTAATAATATAATATTACCAATACATAATATATAATAATATTTATGATAATATTAATATATAATAATATTAAAATATACATAACAATATAATAATAAAATGTTATTATATAATAAATAATAAAAATTATCAATAAAAGGAGTGGACACTCTGCATTTTACATCTTTGAGAAGCTCCTAGCTTGTAATGCAAATGCCTCATCAACCCCACAATACCCTTCAACACTACCCCTATAAGCATCCACCCCTAAATTCATTTCTACTTGTCTTATACCCCCTTCACCTCTAACTTAACACATTTAAATATTTCAATCATTACAAAAATTTGCAACAAAGCTTTTTGCTACTTTTTTCCTTTGCCATGGGAGCGAAGAAGTATGTTGAAGGAAACTTCCCTCTTCTTCTTTTTCCTTTGAACCTTGTGTCAAATCTCCTTTTGTTCATCTAACCATGTAGGCTCTCCCAAATCCTCATCTAGAATGCCCCTACCTTCAAAGGAATCCCTGCTCAAATACTCAGATCATCCACCAAGCTCTTATTTTGGGACGTTTCCCTGCTCCACAAAGGATGAGTTACCCCCCATCTACGCTTGAGCCTTTCGTGGGGATTCCTTCCAAATGGTTGTAGAATTTGGATCCTCAACTAAGGAATTGTCATCTAGGCATTATTTTTCCACCAAATAGTGATGGGGAGAAACCTCTTTCCACCAAGTTGCTTGATTAACCCTCTTATGTTTGGAGCAGTGATCAACAATATGACTAGTATTGAAGCATTTGTGACAATGGAATGGTAATCCTTTGTGATCAAGCATCTGTTGCCATTCCCCACTTGAAAATTTCATGAGTGCATCCACCAAAATATCTTTTGTAATGTTTGTTTCTACCAATATGTGTGCATAAGTAGTATGCAGAAAATTTAGAGAACCCTCATCAACCCCCAAAAATTTACCCAATGAATTACTCATGGCTTCAAAGCATGATTCAAACTAGAAGTGTAGAGGGATATTTGGAATCCTTACCCAAAGTGGAACCAAACCAAAGGATTTGGAGGTTGGATTTAAAGAGATGTGCCGCAACTTCAATATTAATAAATATTTGTCCTCACAACTCCATTAGTAATTGCATAGAACAACATTCTTGTCCTTCACATTCTCGAACACCACCACGAAAAACCCCCTTGCATTGGGGTATATTTGAACATCACCATCTAGTATGGGGTACCAAGTATCTATAATCCAGCAGTGCAAGTCAAAAAAGGAATAGCCAAAACCCCTAAAATCTACCTATCAAATCCAATTCTACAAAATATAGTGCATTCTCTAACACTTCGACTACAATATCTCAATCAAAGGAAATAGAGGGGATCATCCTACACAACGTAGGGTCCCAGTGTCCTTCTCCACTCTCAGATCCTTTATACCCACTTCCATTCTCCTCACTTGTCCCCCTTCCTCCTTCCAATCCCCCTTGGGCATAGGCTCCCACCCAAAAGGAGCCCTGGTTGTGCATTTCTAAAGGTGCCCTGACCTCCCATTCTGCCCCATCAAGGAAAGACCCCCGACCAACACCAAGTATGGATGCCCATTTTTCACAACCTCCACATATGGTAGAGAACCCAAACTTTCAAAATGATCAACATTAGGAAACCTACACCCAACCTCGCCACAGAAAACCCTAGCCGTGGTAGCCAAGGATGAACACAGAGATGACATTGCTTCATAGTTGCAAGTTATAATATATTATTAATATTGTATTATTACATAATATATAATATTATATTATTATATAATAAATAATATTATTATTATTATATAATATATAATAATATTATTATTATATAATATATAATAATATTATTATTATATAATATATAATATGATGATATTTATGATAATATTAATATATTAATAATATATTATTATTATAATATATAATAATATAATATTATTATTATTATATAATATATAATATTGCATTATTATTATAGTATATATAATATTGTATTATTATTATAGTATATATAATATTGTATTATTATTATAGTATATATAATATTGTATTATTATTATAGTATATATAATATTGTATTATTATTATAGTATATATAATATTGTATTATTATTATAGTATATATAATATTGTATTATTATTATAGTATATATTATTATTATTATTATTATATATTATAATAATAATATAATATTATATATTATATAATAATAATATTATTATATTATTATTATAATATATAATAATAATAATATATTATTATTATTATATATATAATAATAATATATTATTATTATATATATATAATATTATATTATTATTATTATTATATATATATAATATATATTATTATTATATATATATATATATTATATTATATATATATAATATATTATTATATATATATTATTATTATTATTATATATATAATATTATATTATTATTATATATTATATAATATTATATTATTATTATATAATATATTATATTATATTATTATTATTATATAACATATATAATATAATAATATATTATTATTATAGAATATACAATTATTATAATAATAATATATACTATAATAATTAATATACATGGCACTCGATCTCTAAAATATTGTAAGTGTCTCAATAACGAATATTCATTTATTAGGCTAAGTAACAGATACCCATTTTTTTTTTTACAAATTGGATATCTACTTTTGCTACTTAATATTGGATATTTGTTATTAACGGATATCCACTTTTTAAAAAGTGGATATCAATACCTACCTGGGCGAGGTCAATCGGTGATCAGGAAGGTTGATGGCCTAGAGAGAGCACCTTCATTGCACTTGAAAAAGTGGATATCTATTAATAATGGATATCTATTTTGCTTTGGTGTTTACCATAGGAAATGCACTTTTTACCAACCCAAGTAAAAATTCAAATGTGAATTATGTAATTTTTTCTTCCTCATATCACGTTTTTTTGTAACATTGCCACTATTTGGTCCCCCATGATCTTGCAATAGACCCAAGATGAGAAGTCTATAAATATAATTGTAGTCTTTACTGCCCCTGAAAGGCCTAAGAGACCAATCATTTATGTGACTCTAGCTAGTCCTTCTCTGAAGAAAGTGCATTCTATTCATGGTGTTCTGTTTAATCATGATTCTCCAAATCTCTATACAAGTATACACAATATGAAGCTTCTTCTTATAATGCAGTAGCTCATACTTATAACACTAGAAGGAATAAACAAAATTTTGATCAACCTAATTCCTTACCACCTCAACCAAATCTTCCTCAAGTACCTAAACCTTCAGTCAAGAGACAAAGTGAGTATGATCTTAACAAGCAACTTTGTGTTACTCCCGCTAAGATCTCACTTTGGGATTTACTTCAGACTGCCTTGGTTTATCAAGGTATACTTCAGGAAGTTCTTCAAAAGATTCTTTTACCCTCTTCTGCTAGGCCGATGGATGTGAATGTGTTGATGGATCATATTTGAGTGGATTTTCCAAATATTATATTCTATCCACATGTACTTTGGCCTCCAGAAGTGTGAAATCAAGCAAACTCGTTGATGATAGTTGTTTATGTTGATAACATCGACTTTAGGTGGACTCTCATTGATACCAGTTCAACACTTAATGTGTGGTCATAATCTATTGCCTAAGGTCAAAGTTGATTCAAGTTCTATTGTTGCATCTTCTTTATTTATTTGTGGTTTTGGTAACATTGGCTGAAAAGCTTTGGGCATTGTTATTTTTCCCTTAAAGATAGGACTAGTTACCATTCCTACCCTAGTGTATATTATGCAAGGACCTTTACTATAGACTTGCAAGTCTACTTAGGGAATCCTATCGACTAATTAATCTAAATTATGTTGCGCAATGTGAATTCCAACAGTCACATTGGTTGCCCCTTCACATTCTTTGTCTTACGTTGTCCAAAAGACATACAATATATATTCAAATGAGATTGATAATTGAATCATTTTGTATCATGAACTTGTATTTGTTGTTGTTGAATAATAAAGATTTGTGCCTACCTTTCTTGAGGATGTAGTTATATAGGTGAACCACATAATCTCAGTGTTAATCTTTTATGTGTATGTTTTGTTTTATTTGCAATTGTTTGTTAAAATTTGTTTTTGCATTTCTTTATTCTACTCTTTGGTATCAGAGCCAAGGAGAAGTTGTGGAGAAATTGAGCAGATATGAAAGAGGTGGATAAGTGGAGAATTGAAAAAATCTCTAGTCAAAATTTTGGCATATGAAAGCTACAATTACGAGCTCTCTTAATCCAAAAGGATCTTTGTATTACGTTAGAGGGAAATTCGAAGAAGCCCAAAAAAATATCCGATGAGGATTGGGATATTTTGGACAAGAAGGCTACAATAACTATTATCCTTTCTCTATCCAACAATGTCTTATTTAATGTTGCAACGAAGAAGACAACAAAGGATATTGGGGATCAGTTGTGTGACATGTATGAGAGGGTCTCTGCAACTAATAGGGTTTTCTTGATGGAAAAATTGTTTGATTTGAAGGTGAAGGCAGTAGTGTTTCCAATCAGTTGAATGAATTCAATACCATAATCAACCAACTAATTTCTGTTGATATTAATTTTGAAGAAGAAGTCAGAGCCATCTTTCTTTTGTGCTAGCTTCCTGGTAATTGGGAAGGAGTGGTTATGACAATTAGTAATTCAATATCTAGAAGAAAAGGATTCAATAACAAGGAAGACATTAAAATTTGATGATGTTGTTGCAACTCTTCTCAACAAAGATATGAAAAGAAAACATCAAGGTACCTCACCTAGAGAGGCATTGGTTTTCGAAAATAGAGGAGATCACAAGAAAGAACAAGGCATAATCATAGAGGAAGATTGAAGTCCAGCAAGAGATCGAAGTCAAGAGACAAAAATAGTGGTTGTTGGTATTGTGGCAAGCAAGGCCACATCAAAAGAATTGTTGGTCATTTAAGAAGGTTGAAAATCAATCAAAGAAAAATGAAGTAAATACTACATAAGAAAAGAATATAGGTGCTCTTTTTTTATCCATTGGTGAACCTGCAAAAAGTGTGTGGGTGTTGGATTCTGAAGAGTCTTTCCATGCTACATCATGCTGAGAGTTCTTCAAAACCTATCAAGAGGGAAACTTTGGTAAGGTTTATCTTGGTGATCATTAACCTTGTAACATTGTTGGAAAAGGAGATGTATTATTAAAAATGAAAAATGGAAATAGTTGGTTGCTACGGGATGTTAAACACATTCCACAACTAAAAATGAACTTGATTTTTGCGAGACGGCTAGATGCTCAAGGTTGTAGCATCACTTTTCAATCAAGCATGTGGAAGGTGACAAAGGGAGCCTTGGTGAATGCTAGAGGCAGCCAATCAAGCACTTTGTGTGTGCTAGATAGACACATTTAAGTGGGATTTGTGATGCAAGTCGTGGACATCGGCTCGAAGATTTGGCACAAGAGGTTCGGTCATATGAACAAAAAGGGCCTTGAGATTTTGCATAAAAGATATCAACTTCCAAGTTTAAAATTAATTGATTTGGAGTTGTGTGATCATTGTATTTATGAAAAAACAAAGGAGAATAAACTTCTCTACCAAGGGACATGACATGAAGACAAGACCATTGGAGCTCATGCATTCAAATGTCTTTGGCCCCACGAAGGTAACATCTATTAGTGGGTCTAATTACTTTGTTACTTTCTTAGCTGACTATACTAAAAGTGTTTGGATTTATATGCTAAAGAGGAAATTTGAAGTATTTAGCATGTTCAAGAATTTAAAGCACTAGTTGAAAATCAAACCAGTCTTAAAATTAAGTGCTTAATATTTGATAATGGTGAAGAGTTTTGTTCCTTGAAGTTTGATAAACTTTGTGTAGATAATGGTATTCAATAGATCAAAATTATTCCTTTCACCCCTCAAGAAAATGGTGCAACTAAGAGGTTGAATAGAACAATCTTGGAGAGAGCTCGTAGCATGCTCTCTAATGCAAGTTTGGTTAAAGATTTTTGGGCAAAGACAGTTAATACAACGATATACCTAATTAACCGAGGTCCACCTTCTCGATTGGATTTTGAGATCCCGAAGGACAAGTGATTGGGAAGGAGAATTTCATATGATCACTTGCAGGTGTTTGGTTATGAGTCCTTTGTTCACATCCCACCGAAAAAAAAAACCGAAACTAGAAATGAGGTCTAAAAGGTGTATCTTTGTTGGATAGAGAGAGGTGACATATGGTTATTGATTGTGGGATCCCATTTCCAAATAGGTCACTCGCAGTTGGGATGTAATTTTCAATGAGAAAATAATGTGAGATCCCCTAGAATAGGGGAAATAGTAAATAAGTTTATTCTTGTAGAAGATATCTCATGTGGGAGTGATGTGTTAAACCGAAACACCAAGTTTATTCCCAGCAAGCTCACCACTCACAGGAGCTATCTTCTTTACCACATATTCAGTCGTAGGAGTTAGCTCTGCCGCAAAACCATAATAATGAAGAGCTGGTTCATCAAATCGTGCTTCTGAACAGGGTTTAAGCTACACTAAAATTGATGAAAGGGTTTAAGCTACACTAAAAGACCACCTGTTTAAAAAAACTCCTAAAAAATCTGATTATTTTTTTGGGAAGCCCTCCTCCATGAAACCGCAGCCTGATAGAAGTTTTCCGTGAAAAAGGGAAGGAGAAACGACGAGATTGAGGAACGTACCAAGAGCCGAAGGAGTGAAACTACTGGTGTTGGTCTTCCAAACTGTACCCATCTTGATTCTTTGTAGCTTTGTAGTGGTGTTCTAAATTTCTCAAAACTGTAACTTGATTGTCTGCTATCAAGAAAAAATGCTCACAGGCTTACCACTTGCGCTGTCACTGTGGTACACGTACACTGAATTACACTGCACATTTCCACCCTACATTTACGATCATAAAATGTCGTTGCCATCCGCTTCTAATCTCAATCTCACAATATTATGTTGGAGACGGCACTGCACATTCTTACTCTACATATCTTAAATTATTGCAAACCTGTATACTCAACAACGCGCTTTCACAAGGGAAAAAGATCAACTCTTTCATCACTTACAGACGATTTGCATTTGCTACATGCAAAACTTTTTATAATAAGCTTATTTACATGTATGTGAAGTGCGGAAGTTTGATTGATGCTTGAAAAGTGTTTGATCACATGAAAGAGAGAGACAGCGTCTCATGGAATACAATTATTACAGCGTATAGAAGACATGGGTATCCTCACGAAACAGTCACACTGTTTCACCATATGCAACGAACAGGTCTCCTACCTAGTCAGTTCACATTTACCAGTGTACTCCCAGCCTGTGCCAAAATGGGAGATTTGGAAGAGGGTAGGGACATCCATCAAAGTACAACGGATAGAGGAGCTTTGTCAGATGTTGTAGTAGCAATCGCCCTAGTACACATGTATGCAAAATATGGAAGCATAGACAAGGCACGTGAACTGTTTGACAAAATGACTCAAAGAAATGTGGTCTCATGGACCGCGATGATTGCAGGATATGCACAAATTGGAATTGTTGAAAAGGCTTCAGAAAATTTCAAGCAAATGCAATTGGAAGGTAAAAAGCCGAATTCCACAACCTTTGCCAGCATCCTCTCTGCCTGTGCCAAAGTGGGGATTTTGAAACAGGGTATGGACATACATCAGAGCATAAAAGATAAAGCAGTTTTGTCAGATGTTGTAGTTACAACTGCCCTGATAGACGTGCGCAAAATGTGGAAGCCTAGACAAGGCATGCGAATTGTTCGACAGAATGCCTCATAGAAATGTGATCTCATGGACTGCAATGATTGCAGGATATACACAAAATGGATTCGTTGAAAAGGCTTTAGCAACTTTCAAGCAAATGCAATTGGCAGGTGTAAAGCCAAATTCCACAACCTTTGTCAGCATCCTCTCCGCCTGTGTCAAAGTGGGAGCTTTGGAACAGGGTATGTACATCCATCAAATGATAGAGGATATAGGAATTTTGTCAGATACTGTAGTCGCAACTGCCCTGTTAGACATGTATGCAAAATGTGGAAGTATAGTGATTTGTTTGACAAAATGTATCAAAGAATTGTAGTCTTATGGAATGCCATGATTACAGGATATACACGAAATAGATTTCTTGAAAAGGCTTTAGAAACTTCCAAGCAAATGCATTTCGCAGATGTAAAGCCAGACTCCGCAACCTTTGCCAGCATCCTCCCTGCCTGTGCCAAAATGGGAGCTTTGGAGCAGGGTACGGGCATCCATGAAAGCATAATGGAATGGAGATTTTCGATAGATATCATAGTTGGAAATGCTCTAGCAGACATATATGCAAACTGTGGAAGCATCGACAAGGCATGTAAAATTTTTGACAGAATGCCTCAAAGGATGTCATCTTATGGAATACAACGGTTGCAAGATATTCACAAAATGGTTTTGTTGAAAAGGCTTTAAAAACTTTCAAGCAAATGCACATGGCAGGTGTAAAGCCGAATTCCACCTTTGCCAGCATCCTTCTTACCTGTGCCAAAGTGGGAGTTTTGGAACAGGGTATGGACATCCATCAAAGCATAGTGGAAGGGGTTTTTTTTGTCAGATATTATAGTTGGAAATTCTCTGATAGACATGTATGCAAAATGTGGAAACATAGAAAAGGTTCGTAAACTGTTTGACATAATGCCTCAAAGAGATATCATCTAATGGAACGCAATGATTGCAAGATACGCACAAAATGGATTTGTTGAAAAGGCTGTAGAAACTTTCAAGCAAATGCACTTGGCAGGTGTAAAACCAAATGCCACAACCTTTGGCAGCATCCTGCCTTCCTGTGCCAAAATGGGAGCTTTGGAGCAGGATATGGACATCCATCAAAGAATAATGGAAAGGGGATTTTTGTCAGATATTATAGTTGGAAATGCTTTGGTAGACATGTATGGAAAATGTGGACGCATAGACAAGGCTTGTTTGACAAAATGCCTCGAAGAGTAGACATGTATGCAAAATGTGGAAGCAGTGACGAGGCATATGAATTGTTTGACAAAATCCCTCAAAGAGATGTCATCTCATGAATACGATCATTGCAGGATATACACAAAATGGATTTGTTGAAAAAGCTTTAGAAAATTTCATGCAAATGCAATTGACAGGTGTAAAACCAAATTCCACAACCTTTGGCAGCATCCTCTCTACCTGTGCCAAAATGGGAGCTTTGGAACAGGGTATGGACATCCACCAAAAGATAGTGGAAAGTGGATTTTCATCAGATACTGTAGTTGGAAATGTTTTAGTAGACATATATACAAAACGTGGAAGCATAGCCAAGGCACGTGAACTGTTTGCCAGAATGCCTCAAAGAAATGTGGTCTCATGGAATGCAATGATTGCAGGGTATGTACAAAATGGATTTGTTGAAAAAGCCTTAAAAACTTTCAAGCAAATGCAATTGGCAGGTGTAAAGCCAAATGATCTGAATTTAGTTATGAATTCAGACAATAATACCTGGTGTTAATGAGAACCTGCGGTATCGTAAATGTTGGACAATATGGCAAAACTCGTGAATTAAGAGTTGTGAGCCTTCAAAGTCGTCTTTTATTCAAACTAGAATGAATATATATAATATGAAGCATATCAACAGTCACCACAGCCTTAGGAATTTGAAATGCACAGTTGGCTGTAAGAAAATAACAAATAAAACCAAAATTTTCAAAAAACATGTGAATTTATGTACCCCAACTTGGCGGGGTCACAACTTTCACCCTGTTGGTCAAATTAATGACTTCTCTACCTCATTGGAAAGGTCTCGAAGAGATCTAATTTCAGTCCCTTTAATCAAATGCCTTCAGCTATTCAATTTAAAGGACCGACAATAGTTTTGACCCTAAATTTTGCTCCGAAGACCTCTGAAAATGCAATTTAGTAAAACATAGAAAATACCAAAAATTTTGATTTTTGATATTTTACACCTTTTCTTATGCCAACAGCTCCAGAGTGCTCCAGATCATCAAATTTCACAACCTTTGCCGACAATAGCATCCTCCCTGCCCGTGCCAAAATGGGAGCTTTGGAATAAGGTATGGACATCCATCAAAGCGTAATGGAAGGGGGAATTTTGTCAGATATTATAGTTGAAAATGCTATGCAAAATGTGGAAGCATAGACAAGGTACGTAACTGTTTGACAGAATGCCTCAAAGAAATGTCATATCATGGAATGCAATGATTGCAGAAAATGCACAAAATGGATTTTGCAAGGATGCTCTCAAAGTTTTTGAATTAATGAAGCACTCTGGAGCTTATACTGACATTGCAAGCTTTGCTTGTGTTCTATGTGCATGCAGCCATGCAGGTTTAGTTGATAAGAGGGCTGTACATATTTAAATCATATAACTAACCCTTATTGCATTACACCTACAGTTGATCATGTGTGCATGGTTTACCTTCTTGCCCATCCTGTCTATCTTGAGGACACTCTAAACTTTATCATTAAGATGCTAGTTAAATCTATGGCGGTAGTTCGTATGTGTTTTCTTGGTGCCTGTAGAACACATGAATATAGGCTTAGAGGTATTTACAGAGATGCTGCTTTTTTATTTGGATCCTAAAAATATTGCGACTTATGTTCTTCTCTCAAACATCTATGCAGAAGTGGGCAGGTGGGTTCAAATGATAAGAAAATTTATGAAAGATAAAGGAATTAAAAAGATGCCGGGATGTAGTTGGGATGAAGGCCACAAAATGGTACATGCTTTTTGTGTAGGAGACAGATCACATCCATAGGCATAGGAGATCTATGCAAAGCTAGAGAAATTGGCTTGGAAGATGAAGGCAGGAGGTTATTTTCCAGATTCAAGACATTTACTTAATGATGTGGAAGAGGAGGAAAAAAGATTATTTCTCTGCCACCATAGTGGAAAGTTGGCAATTGCATTTGGTTTGTTGAACACACTCCTTAGAATAACTATTAGAGTTGTTAAGAACCTTTGAGTATGTGCTGATTGTGACACTGCAACAAAAAAATTCTCCAAGATTGTTTCAAGAGAAATTATTGTGAGAGAGGCAAACTGTTTCCATCAATTTAAAGTGGGACAATGTTCTTGCAGAGATTATTGGTGATGCTAAATGAAGCAATCTGAAAAATAGGCTTATTCCATAATAATGGACACTGTATCAAACCTGCGGTAATAATAGACAAGGTTTTATTTTCAGTTTCTAGCAGTGTACCACGGGGACGCGTTTCCCCCAAAATATGACCCGTTTCGGAAACGGGGACGTCCCGGGGACGGGGGGACGGGTACTTGGCGTCCCCCGCCGTCCCGCCACCGCCACCAGAGCGCCGCCGGAGACGGGGAGACGTCTCCACGTCTCCAAGTTTCCTTGGAGACGTCTCCAAGGAAACTTGGAGACGTGTAGACGTCTCCAAGTCTCCTGGGGAGACGTCTAGGCGTTTCTCGGGAGGCTGGGAAACGCCTAGCCGTCTCCCGTCTTGAGACGCGTCAATGGACGCATAAATCAAATTTTAACTTAAATTTTTAGTTTATATTTATTTTCTTGTTGCCCTAAGTTGGCGTGGGCCCCACCCCTTCCTCTAAAACAACACAAAACAATGAAAACATTAAGATTTGATCATTTCAATCACATTCAAAGACTGATTTTTTTTTGCAGCCAGCTGAAGAAGAAGAAAAACAGTGAAGAAGTCTGATTGAAGGGGTGAAAATAAAGATTGCAAGTGTGATAGGAGTGAGAAGGAGCAAGAAGAAGAGGAGGAAGACGATTCTACTTCATTTTGGAGAGATTTTTCAAGCACAAGGTAGGGTTTTTGAAGTTTTTTTCAAATTTCTTGTTGTTTTTCAAGTTTTTGTTTTAAAATTTATTTTCTTAGTTTAAACTTTAAACTTGTTTTCTTTTTTTCTTATTCATCTCAAAGACTCAAAATCAGATTTGATGTTGAATCTTGAGAGCAAAATGATGAAGATGATTGAATCATTCATCATTTTGCCCTCAAGATTCAACATCAATTTTTTTATTTTAAAATTTTAATATTAAAGTTTAAAGTTAAACTGTTAAAGTGTAAACAGCTTGCTTTTTTAAATTTTTTTTCCTCAGATCCTTTCTATTTCTCAAATACTATTAGTTATTAGTTATTACTTATTTATATTGCTTATAGAGCTTGCTTTTTTTTCCTCATATCCTTTCTATTTCTCAAATCCTTTTTATTTTCTAATTTCTATTTGCAAACTGCAAAGTAAAATTTCAAATTTGTTAACTTATTTCAATTTTCAATGTTCATTGTTTCAATTTGTTAAAGTAGGCTGATTTTATTTTAATTTTGTGAAATGCAGTGTCACTTTCACGATGAGCACCCAAGACATGAGTGGGGATGACATGGAAATTCACTCTCATAGTGAACATGATTCAGATTTTGAACCTGAGAATGAGGGGGATGACCATGGGGCTGATCCTGCAGCCCAATCTAGTTCCATAGCGAGTGCAGCAGCTAGTACAGGTTGCCCTTCAGAAACTTTGGCAGAGTTTGCTAGGGGTCATTTTGATCCGAAGTCTCCTCTGAAACAGTTTGCTACAAGCATACAAAGCACATCAAGTTCAGGTGGGGGAACAAGGAAGTGGAAGTGCAACATTTGTCATATGGAATGGTTTGGTAGCATCACTCGAGTGAATGCACACTTTCTTTTTTGGACAGGAAAAGGTGTGGAGCCTTGTAAGTTTTTGAAGGAGGCTAAAAATATAAAATATAGAATGGAGTTTAACAAGCTTTGGGGCATTCCAGAGGACACAAATATTTCAGTCCCTACTACTTTGACTGGTAGGGCAGCCCTTCAGCAAATCCAGCATGCATCAGTGCCACATACTTTTCAGACGGGAGGAATGATGTTTGGAACTTCATCCACTTCCACTTCTAGTGTCGCTAGGGGGACAGCCACAGGGAAACGCAAGTTGCAGACATCACAAAGTAACCCCATAGCTAATATGTTTAATGTGCAGTTGAGAGATGAGATAGATGAATCCATTGGCAAGTTCTTTTTTGCCAATGGAATTCCATTTCATGTTACACGGTCTCCTTATTATAGGGAGATGATGGCTATGGTGGCTAAGGGAGGAACATCATATGTGCCACCAGGTGAGACAAAAATGAGGACCTCGATCTTGGATAAGTGCTATTCCAAGATCAATATTTTGATGGAGAAGATGAAGGCATGTTGGGTGGCATCTGGGTGCAGTATAGTTATGGATGGGTGGACGGACATTAGCCATCGTCCACTCATCAACATCATGGTCACATGTGCAGAGGGCCCATACTTCCTTAGAGCAGTTGATTGTACAGGGCATCGCAAAGATGCTGATTTTCAGTTTCATCTCCTCAGGGAGGCTATTGAGGAGGTTGGGCCACAAAATGTGGTCCAAGTAATCACAGATGCAGCCCATGTGTGTAAAGCAGCAGGGAAACTCATTGAGGCAGCCTATAGACATATTTGGTGGACCCCATGTTGTGTGCATGCCATGAACAATGCACTCAAGGACATGGGGAAGATTGATTGGATTAGAGGAGTGGTCACTGATGCGAGAGATGTGCAGATGTTTATCTGCAACCACCACACTTCCCATGCACTCTTCAGGACCTTCGCGAAGAAGGAGTTCTTGAAACCGGTGGAGACCCGATATGCATCATATTTCATTCTCTTGGAGAGAATGATTGAGTTGCAAGAGGCATTGCAAGTCATGGTTATGACTAATGAGTGGAATAGGTGGGCCGAGGCCAAGACAGCACAGGGGAGAAGGGTGAAGGAGATAGTGAAGAGTGATGTGTTTTGGACTGATGCGAAATACATTGTCTCCATCATTTCTCCAGTATTCCAGGTTATCAGATATGGGGATGGGGATGCACCTAACCTTGGAGAGGTGTATGAGTGCATTGACTCTATGCTTGACCAGATGAGGGCTGCTGTGCAAGTGAAGGACCCCTCTCTAGCATTCTACAATGAGCACATCCGGCCAATCATTCAGCGCAGATGGGACAAGTTGAACACTCCTTTGCATATGGCTGCCTTTGCCTTGAATCCTAAGTGGTACATGGCTAGACCAGGTAGAGTGACACCGATTCAGGATGATGAGGTGAAGGCAGGTTTCTTTAGGTGCATAGAGAAGATGTATGATTCTACAGATGCCAGCACAATTCGCACTGAGTGGACCAGATTTGCCACTCTTAGAGGCTATTCAGATGCAGCAAAGGTGGATATAGTTTCTATGGCACAGGAGGACCCACTTTTGTGGTGGAATTGTCATGGTTCGAAATCTTTGACCACCACTCTAGCTATTCGTCTGCTATCCCAGGTTTCCAGTTCTTCAGCTGCTGAGAGGAACTGGTCTACATATAGCTTCATCCACTCTCTTAAGAGGAACAGACTTACCTCTAAGAGAGCAGAGAAGCTTGTGGCTGTACACAGTGCTTTGCGTCTCATGGACCGCAAGACAATTGTGTACAAGGAGAGTCCAGCGGCACGATGGGATGTGGAGCCAGAGGAGCCTTCACAGATTGATGAGGATGATCCTACCACTTCAGATGCAGGGCTGGTTGGTGTGAGCTTGAGGGATCTTGACCATGTGGAGTCCAGCAGTTCCAGTGATGGGGAGTTTGGAGATGATTAGAGGCCTCCATTCACTACATTTTGAGTTTCGACATTTTGGCATTTTGTCTTTTCAGTTTTCATTTTGTAATGCTACTTATTGTAATGAACTAATGATGAATCATGTAATCAATTAATCATCTTTATAGACTTTGTCATATCATCAACGTTATTCATATTTGGGCCTTTGGCGATATAATAGAAATCTCCAATTTGACAATTCCATTTGGTAAATTTTATTTAGCAATTAGCATTCAAATATCTTTGTATTTAGATTTAGTATTTCAAATTTTGCCATGTTATAAATTTACTAATTTCCTATAGTTTCATTTGAAATGTAATTCTTATACTGCTATACTATTATACATCTTTTCAAAACTAGTTTTTCAAGTACTATAAGTATATGTTTAACTATATCAGCGCCACCCCCCCGCCGCCGTCCCCCCGCCGTCTCCCCGCCGTCCCCAAACTAAGGCCCTTTGTCCCCCCGTCTCCGAAACGCGTTTCCCCGTCCCCCCGTTTCCCCGTCCCCCAGGCCCGTGGAACACTGGTTTCTAGCAAGTTTCTTTTCTTTTCTTTTTTTTTTAATTTTTGTTTTAGTATTTGGCAATCTAGACAATGCTGTTGGCTTAATGTGCAACTCAGATCTCTGGTTATATACACTGCTTGTGTATCTGTCAAAGATCTGTTTTGTGATAACACAGACATTTCATTGAATTGTTTTCAGGAAACCTTCATCTATCTGTATGAAACAAAAAGCTGGAGGAAGAGGTGGAGAATAGGGAAAAACAGAAGGTGAGGAACACTTAAAATAAATGAAAACATGATTGAAGAGTAGGAAATGGGAGAGCAGGGCTCACAATCTTTCCTTGCCATTTTGTATGGTTATTCTCTATGGATTAATTGTATAAACTTTTGCCTATGTCAGGTCAATTATTTGAGATTAAATTACAGATTCCATAGTAGGTACGTAATTTTATTGAAGTGCATATAGATTTTGTCTCATTTATGATTAGATGTTTCTAATGTTGCTTCACATCCCTTTGCTTGGCGAGATAGCTAATAGAGATGTGAATTCACAAATATTTTTTAATTTGATTTGATTTCAATTTGTTTGGTCTTACTTAGAAACAAGCTATTATAATTTATTAGCCGATAGGTTACATATAGTGTGAGATTTGAGCCTGAAACAAGTATCACACCTACAAACCACTGTTGAGTCATCAGAAAACAACTTTCAGCTGTCATTTAATGGTAAACCAACTGCCATTTAATGGTGAAAGCCTCCAAAATATCAAGTAAAAGCCTCCAAAATCTCACTTATTACATAAAAGCTAGATAAATATTGATTTGTGGGGACATTCTATTTCCATTTGCAATGTTTTTTGTCAATTTGATGGCAACTTTCTTTTTTCATTTGCATTGCTTTATGTTTTAAATTTGTATGCAAATATTCATAATAAGATAATACTTAATTTATTTAAGGAAAAAATCTAGATTTGTCTAAGCTTATTTCATTCCATTATTTAGCATTTATTATTAATTGTTTAATCCAGCCACATGCAACTAGAATTTGCATGCACAAACATGGACTCTCTAACATATTAACATACATATAGTTTTCTATTGACGTAATCCTTGAACCTCCTTTAGGTGCAAGTGCTAGTATATGAAGAAGTTAAAAAAAACATATTATTGTGTTTATGTTGTAACTAGCAAATATGCATGGCACTTGAAAACCTCATATAATGAGGTATATAGATTGATTTTAGAGAGAAGAGAATAGCATATGTATATGTAAAAATGAAAACATCATTTCTATTGCATACATTCATAGTATCCTTAAATTGTGCATGATGAGATTTATAAATTGATGCTAATGAGATGAGGGTTTGAAGGTAGTTGGGAGAGAGCAAATGGGCTATTTCATAAGTGTTTGGAGTGATAGTAGGTTTGAAACAAGAGGAACTTGAAAGGATAAGTGCTATTAAAATTCTAGAGAAATGCAATGGAAGAAATCCATAGGATTAAAAAGAATAGTACAATTATATTCACAATGTGGTCAAATTGACAACTTTATTCATGTGTGGCAAACCTAACAAATGGAAGTAAAAGATAAATTCTATTTGATAAGAAGAATTGAATAATTTTGCATTGCTTGCATGTCTAGCAAATAATAATAAGACTAAATTCTATATACCACATCTAAGGTTTCTTTACAATCCTTAATCACAACTATATTGAGAATCTTGAATTTTTATACTTGTTTCAAGTCAAAATTTTATAAAAGAGGTTTCAATTCATAATGTTCAAAGACATGAATCATGTGGCTAACATTTTTTCTTTAGTCAATTTAAAATGTTTGAATATTATCACACACATACATGTTTGTATACAATGAAGACAAGAAAGATAGATTTTGTAAAAAATCTAGAATTAAGAACTTCAATTCTTCATCTTATGCATTTGACAACTTTATGGTTAATAGGAAACACAAATTTTTAAGTCATTATACGTCTTTATATTGAGTGTATTCAATGTTTACAATAGGAGGAAATTTGTTATTAAGTATTTTCTATTAGTTTATAATAGTTTCTAACATTTAAATGGAAGCAACTCCATTGTCATTGATAATAAAACTAATTATAAAATAATCCTATAGATTATGTTACAAAAGTGGCCAATATAGTAGTGGTTCTTTAAATCATAGGATATATGTGCCACCACCAACAAAATTCTAGGATACACGATAGGTCAATATTGAGGTCATAAAAATACTATTTCCGCAAATATGTGGAAATGTCTACCATGCACTCATGGTCTAAATCACAAATAGTATGAGCCACATAATTATCACATAGCTTAATTAGAGTTGTCTTAATAATTTCAAAATGGGAGATTGTGGTTTTTATTTTTTCCTTAACACCTAAGAGGAAGAGCATTTTGGGACTAGTCTCATCCAATGCCATATGTCCTAGTGCCTTTACTTTAATCTCCCTATCATCTTTATGAGTTTCTTGATATGAAGCTCTACTATTCGAACAAGGGGAGAAATAAGGTCATAAGGAGGCACCTTGGTTACAGTTCATGTGCTAGGGCATAACATTCAACCAAGTCTAGAGATATTGCAAGTGTTAAGAATCTTAAGGCCATTGTAGATAGTTGATGTTGAAATTGTGAAAGTGCATATAAAATGATGCAATAGTCTTTCAACTTGAAACAATAACATATAATTTGAAAATTAGTAAAATGGTAATATTTCTATTTTTTTGAGTTAATATAAAATTGTATGTCACAACATGCATGGAGGGTAATAAGTTGTCTTCAAAAAATGGAGAAATCCAAACTATAAGTTGAAGATAGAATTGAGCTAGAATAAAGAATGTTTTATCTTCTTTAATGTATTTTTTAATACATTATATTCAAACCTATGGTTTATGTAATTAGCCAAAATTCAAAAACTATTTCTCAAACCATGCATACAAACATCACTCCTTATCACAAAATCACACGAGCCTAGCTGATGAACATTAAACATGTTAGAAACTTGTGTTGTCATTGATGTCAACAAAGCGTTGTTGCATTGATGTCAACCCTTAAGTAAGTAAGTGTGTTGGTTGCATTATGTTGTCATTAGTATTGTCACTAGTGTCAACCTCTAATGTAGCAATGATGAGTAAGTGTTTGTGGATATCAACCTCTTGTGTGGTTGAGATGATGAGAAGGTGTTGTAGATGTTGAGATGGTGTTTTTCTAGTGCTTGTTTTCCAAGTGCTTTTGAGAAAAATTGAATAAAAGAAAGTTCAATGTGACAGAATGGTCTTCAATGTTTTTCTCTACACTTCTTATTGTTTGAATATGTGCTTGTGCAGTTTGGACGTGATGATCAGAGGTGCTCTGAGGTGTTATATCCAAAGTTTCAGGTTTTGGATCATATGGCAGAAGTTGTGCTCACTAGTGTGTGAACTATGAAGTAGTGTTGTATGGGAGAAATGAGATTGCTCTACATTTCTCTGTAGTGAATTTTCTGGTATTATGGATTTGGGAATGTGCTTATAATGCTTGTATCTACCTTCCCTTGAAGTTTCAGGTCTCGAGTTGTTCTGCAAGGTTGTCTGATGTGTTGGATGTTTGTACTAGTATGTCTAGTTGCACAAAATGAAGGTATTCTTAAGTTTAGGTGGTTACAGTGGTTGTGCAAAATATTTCGATGGTGTTGGAGTATTCTACGATGTTGTATGAACTGTGTGGAGTGTTGTTGTGTGGTCCGCGAGATGTTCCAGACCTTGAGAGGTGTGTTTGGTATCACTTGTTAGTGTTAGTGCAAGTTTTTTCGACCTAGCGTGCTAGCGCTAATTGCGGAGGATGATTGTTGATTGAGGAAGTGTTGAGAAGTGTGTTTGTGTAGATTTGGGTCTCAATTCAATAGTGGCATGGTTTGGCTTCACTTCTTTATATTGTGGAAGTGTTTAGTGTTGACCTATTTGATGTTACACGATAGAGTTGTATACATTTCAATAAGGCCGACCTAATTGAGATTGTTTTAAATCGCGCAGGGTATATATGCAAGGAGAGTTGTTGTGTGGACTAAGGGTGTGAAGAGTGTGTGATGTGAAAGATGTGAAAGTGATCAAGCTTTTTGATTTGAGTGGGAGTCTTAATGCTTATGAATTCCTAATGTAGTGGGCAGAATGTGTCTACATTTCAGTCTATTTGATGAGTTGTTTGTGCTTCAATGGAGTTGTACCTTTGGCATATGAGAGATGCATTGTTAAGAAGTTCAAATTGGAAATTATTCATCCCTTCTTTCTTCTTTCTTTTGGACAATGAGTCAATTAGCAGTGAGCCTTTTCTTATCTTTATGGGCAGTGAGCCCTTGGTAGTAAGCCTTATTGTATTTGATGTTGCAATTCATATATTAGTGAGCTAATCCTCACCATGGTTTTTCCCTTCTTGGGTTTTCCACGTAAATCTGGTGTTCTTATGTGTTTGATCTGTTTGCATTACTACTTTACATGTCTAAATTTTGTTAATGCATGTTAAGGGTTTAATGTTGGATAAAGGTTTAAGAATTAATGCATCTCTGAATGTTAATGAGGATTTCTGATGTTTTAAAAGTATACAATTTATTCACCCCCCCTCTCAATTGTCTTGTGCATCTAACAATTGGTATCAAAGTTGTGGTTCCTAGGAAGAAGCTTAACCACTTGAGGTAGATCTAGATGGCACATGGGAAAGGTGTCAAAGCTCCTTTGTTCGATGGAACAAATTATATGTATTGGAAAGCTAGAATGGAGTCTTTTTCAATCTCCCTTATATTTGGTGTTTGTTAGTCTGTTGAAAGAGGTTACACTATGCCTGCAAATGGACCATCAACTGATGATGACATCAAGGCATATGAGAACAATGGCAAAGCAAGGAATGCAATCTTGGGTGGTCTTATTGATTCAGAACTTATGAAGCTTATAAGCTACAAGTCTACTAAAGATGTATGGACAAAGTTGGAAGGAATCTATGAAGGAGATGGCATGGTCAAACAAGCAAAGATGCAAATCTACAAAGCCAAATTTGAAACCCTAAGGACGTTTAAAGATGAAGATATTTCTACCTACATGCTCATATTTGATGAAGTTGTCAATGCCATCAATGGTCTTGGTGGAAATCTAGATGAAAGCAAAGTTGTGAAAAAGGTATTAAGAACTATGCCTAAAGCTTATAGTCATAAAGTTTATGCTATTGAGGAAGCTCATAATTTGGATTATTATTCTAGAGATCATATGTTTTGTGTTTTAACTTCTTTTGAAATGAGAGTTTGGTCAAGATACTACAAAAAAAGAAACTGCTTTTAAAGATTGGGAAGTGGAAAACGATGATGGATCAGATCTAGATGATCTTGATGAGGTGGAATTGAACTTTGTGAGGAGATTGAAAAAGGGTATAGGAAAATACAAAGGTAAGCTACCTTTCAAATGTTTCAATTGTGGAAAGATAGGTCATTATGCATCTAAGTGTCCAATCAAAGTTACTAATGACAAACAAAAGGATTATAAGGGTAAATTTTTCAAGAAGAGTTATTATGTTGAAAACGACATTGGTGTATATGATGATGAAGAATCAAATTATCATAATGAAGACAATGGTGAATTCTTGTTCATGGCTCTAAATCTTGGAATTGATTCTACTAATCTTGAAAGATGTTTGAAGGAAAGTGCTCTGAAAATAGATCATAACATTGAAGGAACTATGCTAACTAATTTTCATGCTAAAGAGGAGAATAATTATTGGATCATTGAGAGTGGATGCTCAAATCATATGATAGGTGATAAGAGTAATTTTTTTAAGCTTGAAAAGTATGATGGTGGTCTTATTAAGTTTGGTGATGATACATCTGCTAAGTTATGTGGAAATGGTTCAATTAGTTTTGATGAAAAGCATAATATAGATGATGTTCTTTATGTCAAGGGTCTCTAACATAATCTTCTAAGTGTAGGAAAAATCTATAGCAAAGGATACAATCTTGTATTTCAAAATGGTGGTTGTGAAATAAGGAAAGGAAGCTCCAGTATTTTGGTTGTTGTTTGAACAAGGACATGAGGCAATGTCTATCAACTCAAAGGTAATGGTGCAAAGTGCTTTATGTCTCAAATTAATGAATGTTGGCTATGGCATAGAAGAATGGGTCACATCAATTTCGATAGCCTAGCAAGGATAAGTTTTACTGATTGTTGAAAATTGAGGTGTTTATGTAGCTTAATACTTTGTAAAACTATTATACTTGTTGATATAAATATGTATTCTTTGTTACAAATTCTTTGTGGGTGATTATCTTATTAATCCATTTTATCATTTGTAGAATGAAGACAGAAGTTGTAGAAGAATTAGACAGGATATTAGAAAGATACACAAGCATATACCATGGAGAAACCCTTTCGGGAAAAAACTCCACCAAGAATCAATGTATTATTTAATCTCTGAAGTAGATTACAATAAATCCAATTCTTCCTTGAGATGCTTCTCCTGCTTTCAACAAATCTTCTTCACAACCTATAATAAAACTGATACAAACTCTCTTCAACTTGCTTGAGATATATAGGAAATAATCAACCTTGTAAACTCCAAAAGAGTTACAATTACAAAGCTCAATCCCTATCTCCTAAAACATACACCTATCTCTTCCAAGTAGAGTTTAATCATGAAGAACAATGCTAAATCATCATCTTCATCCATTTGGGCGTCCCAAACTGAAGTAGTAACTCAACCTTTATTTTGTAAATATCTTCAAGGCTTTATCCTCAAAGTAGGCGCCCAAGAGTGGGCCCACTTAACTCAGCCTTCTGAAATATCTTAACATGCAAATGAGTTAATTCCAAGAAGCCAACTTGTGTGCCCAAAGTGGGTCCAAGTCATTTTATGTTAACTAAAATATCTCTCTCCACCGTTCATGCAAGAATGGTCATCCCATGTTAACTGAAGGAAGTCACATGTTATATGTCATGCAACTCAAGTCATTAGTCATGCATTCCAAGTGAACTGAAGTCAACTAGCATTCAACTAAAACTAACTGAAGATAACTGAACCATAACTAAACTGAAGTAAACTGTACTGAACTGAACTGAACTAAACTAAACTAAACTAATTCTAAACTGAACTTCATGCATGTAAACATCAAACCCTAACTCCTAGGATTTTTACATGCATTCAAAAGTATTATCTTTTACTCCAAACAATTAAGTTAACTCAAGGTGAGTTCCACCTTCCATGTGGGTGCCCCATGTGCTCCTATTATTTAGGAACTCATCTTGGATGCCCTCACATGCTCCTATTATTTATAATTAATTACAAATGTCCATTAACATGATTATTTCATCCAAAATTAATCTCTCTCTAATCCTAGTGTTTGAGAAAACTTTCCAAGGACTTAGGAGACACATGAAATAAATAATGTTTAGGATTGCAATTAAATGGCATCCTATTTCAAACATTCTCCCACTTGACATTATACATTGCAATTATTCTAAACAAGGAATATTATTATAAATCAAGTACAGGACTCAAGGCCAATGGCCTTCCTGCACCAACTAATCAATCCATGCCAACTTCAAATGCAACCTGCATAATCATGAAGCTCCAAGCAAATGATTAAATCCAAGAGAACTTATCTGAAGGAACTAGTTTCATAAGATAATCTATAATATTAATTAAAGTGTCGACTTTCTTAATTAATACCTTCCCACTCTCAACCATTTCTCACACAAGGTGATACTTAACATCAACATGCTTAGTACGAGCATGATACATAGGATTTTTGGCTAAACACGTAGCCCTCTGACTATCACATTCAAGTTTAACATACTTGCAATTAAAACCAATACCTTTCCCAAGTCTCTATATCCAAACTGCCTCTTTTGAGGCATGTGAAACCGTCGAGTGTGTTGAACTCATGTTCAACCAAGGTGTAGGCTCCTCGGTCTTTTCTATTGAAAATAGTTTTTCTTGCTAGTAACTATTCCAACATATATCTCTTACCATAAGAGAACTCAAGCCTCACCTATTTCTCCAAGTATCCATGAGGACCTGTAACCAACCAATTCATGCCAAACTCCAAATGCAACACAACACTTTCATGAAGTAATCAAGCAAATGATTAATGTACCCAATAATTAAGAGAACTACACAAGATCAATGTCAAAGCTCCAATCTTGAACATAAACATGACATCCATGATCTAACCATCTCCTCCTAGGAGATCACATGCACCATAACACACTTAAACATCCTAGTCTCAAGAGAACCATGCCAAACTCTAAATGCAACAAGAGTAAACCATGACATAATAGCAACCACTCTAAACCAAGAAAAAACCATATCCCCAATCACATGAGGATAACCTTACCAATGATGCATCCACTCCACTGCCAACGACTCCCATTGAATTGTGGTACTGAGTCACACATGGCATCGTGAGTACCATCCTCTTCATGAAGATCACTATATCCTACCAAAGCTCCCACTGAACTGTGATACCGAGATATACATGGCAACAAGATAAACATCAAACCATCACTATCAAAAGCATATGGAATTTCAAAATTTCTTCATGATCAAAATTATCATAACATGTACCATGCTACAACTCTAAACCACTAATCAAGAGTATACCATGACATAATAACAAAACCATCCTACAACCAAGAATCCACTTCATTGCCAAATGCTCCCACTAAACCGTGATATTGAGCAATCCCATGGCATCATGATGCACATAACCAAAACCACATTTCTGTCATAAACTCACACAAAACCTATGAATCCAAGCTCTCAATGACACATGATAAACATCCTTTAAAGCAAGAATATATACTTCTTGTAACAAACTTATTTTCCAAAATCAGCAATAACAAAAAATTGTAAAAGCTCCCACTACAGCCAAAAAACCTTCAATCTTTTAAGAGAAAGGTGTCCCAATACTTTACCCAACCTCTGATACCAAATGTTGAAAATTGAGGTGTTTATGTAGCTTAGTACTTTGTAAAACTATTATACTTGTTGATCTAAATATGTATTCTTTGTTACAAATTATTTGTGGGTGATTATCTTATTAATTCATTTTATCATTTGTAGAATGAAGATAGAAGTTGTAGAAGAATTAGATAGGACATTAGAAAGATACACAAGCATATACCATGGAGAAACCCTTTCGAAAAAAAAATCCACCAAGAATCAATGTATTATTTAATCTCTGAAGTAGATTACAATAAATCCATTCTTCCTTTAGATGCTTCTCCTGCTTTCAACAAATATTTTTCACAACCTACAATAAAACTGATACAAACTCTCTTCAACTTGCTTGAGATATATAGGCAATTATCAACCTTGTAAACTCCAAAAGAGTTACAATTACAAAGCTCAATCCCTATCTCCTAAAAGGTACACCTATCTCTTCCAAGTGGAGTTTAACCATGAAGAACAATGCTAAATCGTCATCTTCATCCATTTGGGCATCCCAAACTGAAGTAGTAACTCAACCTTTATTTTGTAAATATCTTCAAGGATTTATCCTCAAAGTAGGCACCCAAGAGTGGGCCCACTTAACTCAGCCTTCTGAAATATCTTAACATGCAAATGAGTTAATTCCAAGAAGCCAACTTGGGCACCCAAAGTGGGTCCAAGTCATTTTCTATTAACTAAAACATCTCTCTCCACCATTCATGCAAGAATGGTCATCCCCTGTTAACTGAAGAAAGTCACTTGTTATCTGTCATGCAACTCAAGTCATTAGTCGTGCATTCCAAGTTAACTGAAGTCAACTAGCATTCAACTAAAACTAATTGAAGATAATTGAACCATAATTGAACTGAACTGAACTAAACTATATTGAATTGAACTAAACTAAACTAAACTCAATTGATTCTAAAGTGAACTAAACTGAACTGATCTAAACTAAACTGAACTGAACTTCATGCATGTAAACATCAAACCCTAACTCCTAGGATCTTTACATGCATTCAGAAGTGTTATCTTTTACTCCAAATAGTTAACTCAAGGTGAGTTCCACCTTCCATGTGGGTGCCCCATGTGCTCCTATTATTTAGGAACTCATCTTGGACGCCCTCACATGCTCCTATTATTTAGAATTAATTACAAATGTCAATTAACATAATTATTTCATCCAAAATTAATCTCTCTCTAATCCTAGCATTTGAGAACACTTTCCAAGGATCTAGGAGACACATGAAATAAATAATTTTTAGGATTGCAATTAAATGGCATCCTATTTCCAACACTGATGTTGTGAAAGAATTTTCAAAGATTACAAAGCCTATCAATGCAATCTGCAAAGAATTTCAAGTTGGAAAGAAAACAAAGGCAAGATTCAAGACAAAATAATATTCTACCACAGGTCCTTTGGAGTTAGTGCATACAGATCTATGTGGACCTACCAGAATTAGAAGCTCATGTGGTGATAGGTATTTTGTGTTAATAATTGATTATTATTCTAGAATGGCTGGGGTTACATTTCTCAAAGAAAAATGAGAAGCTCTAGACAAGTTTAAAGCATTTAAGGCTATGATTGAGAATGAAATGAATCTGAAAATCAAATGTTTAAGGTTTGATATAGGTGGTGAGTTTACTTCAAATGAGTTTAACAATTTTTGTGAAGATCATGGAATAGAGAGGCATTTGTCAACCCTTAGAACTCCTCGAAAAAATGGAGTTGTGGAAAGGAAAAACATAATAGTTCAGGAAGCAACTAGGATAATGATGAAGGAAGCTAATTTTTTGGATGTCTATTGGAGAGAAACAATTCATACTATAGTCTACATTCTTAATAGAGGCCAAGCAAGAGAAAACAATTCAAAGACTCCCTATGAGTTATGGTATGGTAACCCCCCTACTATGAAGTATTTCAAATTTTTTGGAAGCAATGATATATCAAAAGAGATGAGGAAAACTTGAGAAAGTTTGAAGCAAGATTTGATGAAGGAATCTTCCTTGGATACTATACAAGAAGCAAGGCCTACCGATGTTACAACAAGGTATTGAAGAAGATTGTTGAGAGTGCAAGTGTCAAAGTGGATGAAGAACCACATCAAAGTTTAGTACTGATAAAAGGATATGAATTTGATGAATCCTCTTGCAGTAAAGAAGAAAAGGCTAAAGACAAATGAAAAGAGATGATAGTTGAAGAGGAAGAAGCTCCAAAAAAGAATCTTAAGACTCCTATGTATAGAAGAATCATTCATAAGATCATATCATTGGAGATAAGAGAAAAGGTGTGCTAACAAGAAGAAAAGTTGCTATGATAGAGGAAAAAGTAAATTTTTGTTTACTTTATGAGGCGGAACCAAAAATAGTGATCGAGGCATGCGAAGATGAAAATTGGGTCAAAGCAATGAAGGAAGAGTTAGAATAGACAGAGAAGAAACTGATTTGGGAAGTGGTCCCAAGACCGGCAGATAAGAATGTGATAGGCACTAAATGGGTATTCTGTAACAAGCTGAATGAAGATGGAAAAGTTGTCAGGAACAAGACTAGACTTGTGTGTAAGGGTTATTCATAGGCTGAAGGTATAGATTTTGAGGAAAATTTTGCTCCACTTGCAAGAATGGAAGCTATTAGGATGTTTTTAGCTTTGCAGCACATAAATATTTCAAAGTATATCAGAGGAATGTGAAGTCTACATTCTTGAATGGTGAATTAGAAGAAGAGGTATACATTGAACAACCAAAAGGTTTTTAATTGTCAGAAGATGCTAATATGGTCTGCAGATTGAAGAAAGCATTATATGGATTGAAGCAAGCTCTTAGAGCTTGGTATGCAAGGTTAGACAAGTATTTGTTGATACAAGGTTTTAGAAATGGTACTACAAATAGAAATCTATATTTTAAAGTTGAAGAAGAGTGAATCTTGATTGTGGTGGTATATGTTGATGACATAATCTTTGGAGGAAATGAAGATATGTGCAAGAAGTTTGTAGAGGAAATGCATGAATAATTTGAAATGTCAATGTGTGGGGAGATGAATTTCTTCCTTGGTTTGTAGATCAATCAATCAGAGAAAGGTATATTCATGTCACAATCTAAGTATGTTAAGGAATTGTTGAAGAAATTTGGAATGGATGACTCTAAACTGGTATGTACTATGGTTGTTGGTTGTAATTTGATTAAGAATCATGAATCTCCTAAGAAAAATCAAAGCAAGTATAGATCAATGATTGGTGGACTATTATACCTTACTACTACTAGATTGGATATCATGCATTCAGTTTGTCTTGTGGCTAGATTTCAAGAAGAACCCAAAGAATCTCATGTTGCGGTAGGGAAAAGGATATTCATATATTTGAAGGGCACTCTAGATTATGGTTTGTGGTATCCAAAGGATACTAACTTCTCTTTAAGTGCATATACAAATTGGGTTGGATGTGCAGATGATAAGAAAAGTACAAGTGGTTGTGCTTTCTTTCTTGGAAGCAGGTTTGTTTCATGGCTAAGTAAGAAGCAGAATTCAGTGTCATTATCTACTACAGAAGAAGAATATATTGCAGCAGCATCATTTTGTACACATGTATTGTGGATGAAGCAAACATTGAAAGATATCAAAGTTTCATATGATGAACCTATTCCTATTATGTGTGACAATACAAATTTGATGAATATTTTAAAGAATCTAGTAATGCATTCAAGAACAAAACATATCTCAATTCAGTATCACTTCTTGAGAGAGAAAGTTGCAAAGAATGAGGTGAAGTTGGAGTATGTGCCTACTAAGGATCAGGTTGCTAATATTTTCACAAAAGGCTCTTCCAAAAGATACTTTTGAGTATCTTTGGGAGAAGTTAGGGGTTATTTCCCATCCTTCTTTCAACTAGATGCATAAGTGTGTGCATCTATCTGGGAAGCATTCCAAGATATATCTCTTGGTCCTGGACTAATGTTGAAGGCCACCTCTCAAGGGGAGTAGGTAGTAGTGGTTATTGGTTGATGCAGTCTAATGGAGCATATTGTGTGCTCCTAAGGGGGAGTGTGTAGGAAAGTAAGTATGTAAGAAGATAGTACAGAAGAATGAGTGGTGTATGTAGGTGTTTCCCTTTGTATGTTATCAAAGGGGGAGAAAAAGTTGAATTGGTTGAAAAACCATAGTGCAAAAATGGATATGGTCTAAAGACCATAGGGGGAGAGAGTATGGAAATTTTTTGTATGAGTAAAAGAAAAGAATCTATGTATTTCCCTTTTCCATTGATGTCAATGGGGGAGAAGTTTTTTGAAAAACCATAAGAAGAGTAGGAAAGAATAAATGCATGTGTAAGGGGAAGCAGTGTGCACTAATGTGCAATATGTGTTGTTGATCAGAGTTGTTGGTTGTTAGTGATGGTTTTTCATATCATGTGTTGCCATCAATGAGAAAGGGGGATATTGTTGGAAACTTGTGTTTTCATTGATGTCAACAGAGCATTGTCGCATTGATGTCAACCCCTGAGGAAGTAAGTTGTTGGTTGCATTATGTTGCCATTAGTATTGTCACTAGTGTCAACCTCTAATGTTGCAATGATGAGTATGTGTTTATGGATATCAACCTATTGTGTGGTTGAGATGCTGAGAAGGTGTTGCAAATGTTGAGATGGTGTTTTTGGTGCTTGGTTTCCAAGTGCTTTTGAGAAAAAATGAATAAAAGAAAGTTCAGTGTGACAGAGTGGTGTTCAGTGCTTTGCTCCACATTTCTTTTTGTTTGAAGATGTGCTCATGTGGTTTGGACATAATTATCAAAGATGTTTTGAGGTGTTATATCCAGACTTTCAGGTTCTAGATCATATAGCAAAAGAAGTTGTGTTCACCAGTGTGTGAATTGTGAAGCAGTGTTGTCTAGGAGAAATGAGATTGCTCTGCATTTCTTCACAGTGAATTTTCTAGTATTATGAATCTAGAAACATGCTTATAATTCTTGTATCTACCTTCTCTTGAAGTTTTAGGTGTTGAGTTGTCCCACAAGATTGTCTAATGTGTTGGATGTTTGTACTAATATGTCTAGTTGTACATAATAAAGGTTTTCTTGAGTTTCAGGTGGTTGTAGTGGTTGTGCAAAATATTCTAATGGTGGTGGAGTATTTTTTTAGATGTTGTATGAACTATGTGGAGTGTTGATTTTTGGTCCACGAGATGTTTCTATACCTTGAGAGGTGTGTTTGGTGTTGCTTGTTAGTGTTAGTGCAAGTTTGGTCAACTTGGCATGCTAGCGCTAATTGCGGAGGATGATTGTTGATTGAGGAAGTGTTGAGAAGTGTGATTGTGTAGATTTGGCTCCCAATTAAGTAGTGGTGTGGTTTGGCTTCACTTATTTATATTGTGGAAGTGTTTGGTGCCAACCTATTTGATGTTACACGGTAGAGGTGTATACATTTCATTAAGGCCAACTTAATTGAGATTGTTTTAGGTTGCAGAGGATATATATGCAAGGAGAATTTTTGTGTGGATTAAGGGTGTGAAGAGTGTGTGATGCAAAAGATGTAAAAGTGATCAAGGTTGTTGATCTGAGTGTGATCCTTAATGCTTATGAATTCCTAATGCAATGAGCAGAAGGTGTCTACATTTCAGTCTATTTGATTAGTTGTTTATGCTTCAGTGGAACTATACTTGCGGCATATGAGAGATGCATTGTTAAGAAGTTCAAATTGGCAGTGACCCCCCCTTCTTTCTTCTTTCTTATGGATAGTGAGTCATTTGGCAGTGATCCTTTCTTATCTTTCTGGACAGTGAGCCCTTGGCAATGAGCCTTATTGTATTTGGTGTTGCATTCATATATTAGTGAGTTAATCCTCACCGTGGTTTTTACCTTCTTGGGTTTTCCATGTAAATTTGCTATTCTTATGAGTTTGATGTGTTTACATTACTGCTTTACATGTTTACATTTTGTTAATGCATTTTAAGGGTTTAATGTTGGATAAAGGTTTAAGAACTAATGTAGATTTGAATGTTAATGAGGTTTTTTGATGTTTTAAAAGTATACAACTAATTCACCCCTCTCTCAGTTGTCTTGTGCATCTAACAAAACAGTCATTATATTCTTTTTTCTGTCATCATCTATTCAATCATCAATGCCCATAAGGATGCCTTAGTCCCAAGTCTCGCATAATCCCAATCATCATCGTTATCATATCTTCTGACAAGAGATATATTGGCTACATGACATGTTTAGCAATGAATATTTTGTTTTGATTTATCTTTTGATCTATCTTTTGACCCATGACTAAACCTACTTAAGGCCACCTCGATCTTGCTATATATTGGTTTGTTTTGCTTGGGGTATAGTGGACCATTGCCTTTATCTCATATGTTGTGTTTTTGGGTCGTTCTTGTAATATTATTATGCCTCTACTTACTTTGTGTGTGTTGGAATAGCTTCTTGCATCGAAATTCATCCTTTGCATACTAGGTTCTTCATACCTTTTGTGCACTAGGACTATCATTCGTTAAGTCTATTTTCCTCACATACTTTGACAAGATTTTGTGTTGTCTAGTATGAACAAGGACAACCCTTTTATTTGAATGTCAATTCCATGCAAAAGTTACCTTGTCACCCTAGTTCCTCATACATTGGCGCATAATTGCCTTTGCTATATCAAACTCTAGGATTTCTCTTTACATACCAGTATAACCTATCTCCCCTTTCATTCATCCCTTTACATCTCCCCCCATCCCCTTCATCCTCTAATTCATATGCTACTTGATCCTTATCCCCCATCTTTCCTTTCCATTTCAAGAGTACACTCGTGTTCTCTTAACCCACATGTCCTCTCGAGGGGGCATCCCTCTACATCATCTACATCCTTCCACATCTTCACTAATGACTGGGGCATCATGCCACTAGTCCCTTTTCCCTCATACCCACTATGTTTACTCTTCTTTGATACAGACCACTTCACGACATCATATCAAACAGGGGAAAAATGTTGAAACCTAAAATCTAACCTTACCCAACCACACCTAATTTTACCTTATCCTGAGCCATTAATTAAATAAATATCTATTATTTATTTAAATCAATTCAATCATTTCCCCCATTTTATCTTAATCTTTAATTAAATAAATATTTACTATTTATTTAATTATTTTCCCTTCACATAATCTCATTAATTAAATAAATATTTATTATCTATTTAATTAATTTCACATTCACCCTTATCCTTGTTCATTTAATCTTATCCTTCAAACTTGTTCATGTGGATCACAATCTAAATTTTCCATCATGTGACAAGTGCCTCATTCATGTGTCTAACTAACTTCTTATCTAGATTCATTGAACTTAGACACCTTGTCAAAAGTCAAACTAACTTTTCATCTTATCCATTCATCACATATCCCACCTCTTAATCCTAGCCATTCACATAGGATGTTGCCCTAATCCATTCATATCCCTCATGTGGCACTTGTCATATGATTACATCTTTGAGCCTAACCCTAATTCTCATTTAATCATATCCATTCATCATCAATCTATCTCAACCCTTGATTTTGTCTCTTCAAAACTCTATAACGAGAGACCTTCATCCTTTATCATTAATGAAAAATCAAACCATCATACCCTTATGTTGTCATTTTTCTATCTCATATTTCAATTATACGAAGGTTATACTAGTTTATTGAGCAATCCACATCCCATCATAATCTAGAGAAAATCAAATAGAGCTAGGATGCATTCTATTTTAGCTCATCTAGGAGGATACAAATTGTTTGAGGTATAAATTTTATTTACTTGCTTTATCTTATGAGCTGCTTTTCTTCAATCATTTTTCAACATCTTCATGAACTAACTATTCAATCTAAATTGTTATTTATCTAACTTTGATTGTGTCTTTGATCTAAACTAAAGCCTTCCGTGTGTGACTTAAACTAGAACTGTGAATTATAATTTCTAAGGCTATTTATGAATTTTGAGTGTTGAATATTATAATTTTGAAAATAAGTGTGTGTTTAAAGGTTAAGTAATGATTAAAAATGTATAAATAATTTGGTTTAATCCAATGAATATAATTCTAGACTTAAATTCATGCTTAATTTTATCTCATTCAATATTGTGATCTTTTTATTTTTTTATAAATCACATGCCACATGTAAAACCAAACAATCACAACCCTACTAGGTCATCACACACACACACACACACACACACACACACTTTATTATGGTTTCCTCCATATTGTGTGTGTGTGTAGGGCTCACAATGTGGAAGAGACCATACTAAAGTTTATTATTTGTCAAGGAGGTTAACTTATTCAAAATTTATTTAAAGGAAAATCTAATTTTTAATGTTACATTTTGTTAGAATGTCTAAAATAGATATTAATCTATTAAATAGTGCAAGCGATATAGATTATTAAATTGTTAAATACAAATAATCAATTAAAATCAAAATAGAACAATAGAATTAGTTTTTTGAGAGGGAAATTCTAATGTTCACAATATCTTATTCGATTATTTATTAAGGAATGAGTTACAAAATATATCCTCCAAGATTTTGAATCCATGAGGATGAAGAGAGGCAAAAAAACAAAAAAAATAAGGAATTCCTCATCCAAGTCTCCAAATTTGTGAAGATAAGGAAAAAAATATAATAAAATAATAAGAATGTTTGCATCTCATTATTATATCCTACCTAACTAAAAATAAATTACCTAAGTAAACTTAATGAAAAAGTGCAATATCACACTTACGATAAAACATATCCAAGGTGAATAAAACATTACATTAACACCCCCCTTAAGTGCAACTTAGGTAAGAAAAAATGAGTCCCAACAACAAGGCCATGTTAGCTATCCATGCACAATTTGAAATTACCCCTCCACCAAAGGTAGAGAAGAAGAAACCTACAAAACAAAACTCCATCCCTTAAAGTACATGAATGGGGATAAGATAAACTCACTAAAAGTGAGTGTCTTGAAATTCCTATAAGATAAGGCACATGTGTGCCTCCACAAGGAAGAGAGAGAAGAGCAATGTAGAATATCACATGAGAATGTTGTAGAAGGTTCCTCTATAACATATGATACACCTTCCTTTCAGAAGATAGAAGCCCAAGGCATCAAATTGTTGATTTTCCAGTCAAGTGAAATGTGGAAAGGAATTAGGATGTATGGGTTTAGAAGTTGTCCATTTTTCTCAATATATATAGTAAACTATGACTATGAAATAGGATGTATCAAGTAAGTAGCATGATGTGGTGGAGATAGAACAAGTGAATCTAGAATGGGAGATAATGTAACTCATTGCAAGTTGCCATCAAACAAAAGAGAAATATCCTCAATAGTGTCATCAAGATCTAAAAGGTGAGAGTCCAAAAATAAATGGGAAATGTTTATCACTTAATGATTAAATCATTTTACTATGTGAATGCCAAATTTTTTGGAATCTTACAAGACCCAAAATAGATCAAGAAAAATAAAATATAGATAAAATATAATGTAAGATGAAATAGAGACCACTAGTGTGGAGTACACAGAAAAATGCAAGTCTAAAAAGATAGTACCCAAAAAGGAGTGTGTATGCATAAGATATGAATTTCAGGAGGTCTCAAAATGAGATCTATTAAGAAAAATCTATAAGCACACCATTAAATTAGAAAAATAAGAACACCACTTTGAATAATATTAAATTCTATCAAATAAAAAAATTGTACCAATTTAAAGTCCAAGTGACCAAGTTATGGTCTTCCAAAGTTGGGGTTCAAAATCAAAACAACTAACGGAGAGGGATCCCTTTTTGAAGTGATGACATCAATGATGATTAGAACTATACAAAATAAAAATTTACACAAGTATAGAAATTACAATGGCATGCCCATACAGATGAATAGTACCAGGTCAAAAAAATTCAACCTCCTCTAGACCACGAACTCAAAGAATGATAAATTTTATATAGAAATGTGGGTTCTTGGAGATTCTGCATACAATGGTAGGGTTTCTTCGACCTCAAAATGTCCCCCCCAAAAAAGTCACCTAAATCCATGAACAAATCCCTATTTGCAAACACACTTCTTGATCTTCATTTTTTTATGAACAACCAAAAATGTTAAGATTTTCAAAAGGCCACAATCACCTAAATTTTAGAAAAAAAATGGTGTAAACCTTAGAGGTTAGATTTTTTCCATTAAACTATTACAATTCTTCACATCATCTAGGAATGAAAGAGGAGAGAATTTTGGTATGAGAGAAAAATATATACAAGAAAGAAAAAATAGTTTTCAATCTCTCAAAATTAGAAACTAAAAACATATCCTAGCAAAAAAGCTTTGATACCATGTTTTAATCTACAATATAGATATTAACCTAGAAACTACTACAAGTGATAGTGATTATTAAACTATTAAATACAAATAATTAATTGAAATCTAAATAAGACAACATAATTAGTTTCTTGAGAGAGAACTGAAAAATCTCACAATAGCTTCTTTGATGATTCAGTAATGAAGGAAAGAGTTACAATATCTAGTCTCCAAGATTCTAAATCCATGAGGATGGAGAAGAGGAAAAAAAGCAAAAAACAAGGAATTTCTTACCCAATTTTCCAAAATTGTTCAAAGATAAGGAATAACAGAGAATCTTGATGCCTATATCTCTTCAATGTGTTGACAAAGCTTAGGCCTGCATCCTGTCAAATCTACCCCGGAGCCCCTCTTCGTCGATTAAAATTTTGCAACTCAGAGGTCATCTTACAAATCCGCTTGGTAGAATGTTTTTTGGTGCATATGGTAAGATGCCTACTCAGTTTCAAGCCCCCAAGATAAGTTTTGATATGCTATTAAATCCTTTTTTGATCGCGATCGAGCTAAAATTGGTGTTCCAGAAAGTTTCAAATTTCACAATTCTAAAGGAAACCCATTTCTTGTTGTAGTCTAAAACATCTCCACTTCCAATTTCATCAAAAATGAAGGCCATCTGATACATTATTTTAATGTATTTTGGTTGTGGTGAACACATCTGTAAGGACAGTTTACAAAGGAGTTACCTATTTTTTTATGGTTGGGTGAAATATGATTTAAAACTCATGTTTTAAATAATTGATTATGGCTACACACAAAAAATCATGGCTCCAGAGATCCCATTTGCATGCAGTGAATTTTCCCCCTTTGAGTGGCAGGTGAAATTAAAAATTTACATAATTTCTAATGTTTCATAAGATAATATTTAAAATACTTTAAATATTTTAAATGTTATTACAATGGCAAAGTGCACATGAAATAAAGTATTAGGGCATATTTTAATACACTTCCAAATATTATGAATTCAAAACTTTATTGTGCCCGCCAGCCCTTAAATATTTGATGACACTAGAGAAGGAAGCATGGAAGCAAAGCATGGAGTTTGTGGGAGAGGATTGGAATATTCAAAAATACTTTATTAACCATTGTAGCTATTTTATAAACCTTGGAAAATATTTTATTTGTTTTGTCTTGCCTTCCCCGCTATCTCGACACAACACTTGTCATCAACAAAAGCTCATGGAAGCGAGGAGAGCTAGAGGGAGAATAAGGGGAGTTTAAATATTTGCATAAGGCATGTAAAAATAGGTTTTTATTATTGACGGAGCAGAAAATAAAAGTTATTCACGCCGAGATAAAAGCTAATCATGTCCAAATTCTTTAAGTTGCAAACCATGGTTTTTGCTTCCAGAATGGTGCTTCAACCATTTATAATGTATGGGAAGCAATTTTGGCAATGTTTTATGCATTCTTTGGTTGCTAGTGAGGTCGAAAATGCCCAACATCTTATTCTCACAACTTGCAAGGTGCAATTGGAGTTTTTCACCTTCTAGAATCTGCTCTGAGTATTTCTTTTGCCATGGGAGCTAAATAAAAAATGTTATGATCATTTTGGAAGCATCAAGAATGTTTAAAATGCTTAGTGTACATTGAAAATGACCTACAATATGTTTTGTTTAGTTTCTATGAACCTCAGGCTACAAAGTGAATATTTGGAGGTGAAAGTTTCTACTCAAATACAAAATGAAATAGACAGATGAAAATGAACTGGTTGTAGACATAATGCACAAGCAGAAGGATTTCAAACCCATTGTTTGAAAAAATGTCAAACTGTTTGTAGTATGAAGTGAAACCTCCAGATCTCTAAAATGCATTGTTAAAGGCTTGTTTTCAATACCATTGGTGATGCTAACAATATATGGGTAAAATTTTGACCTACATGTTAGCAAAGTTTTAACTGCCAATAAGTGGGTTTTTACGTAGAGTTAATATTTTTCACTTGCAAGTAAAAATGGAGCTAGTAAATGGGTTTTTACAAGAAAGTAAAAGATTTGCACGAGAATTGCAAATGAAGGCGGATAAAAAGAGGGAAAATGAAGAGTGAGAAGCATCTTCTAAGTATAAATTAGGTTGCAAATCAAGGGAGCTGAGTGATGCCATGTGTCAATGGTGGATTCTTTTTAGGGATTTTATGCTTTCTTCTCATTTCTCTTAAAATGAGAAGTTGTTTTCATTGTAGGAGGTTCCAAGTTCTCCAGGTTGAAGGATATTGTAATTTTTGTACAAGGTTTTGTCTCTAAAGTTAGGACTTTTTCACATTTCAGATTCTGAATGGTGTAATCCATTTTGTTAATGACAAGAAAATTAGTTTGCAAATTAGGATGAACTATTTCATACTGTAATGTCTTCATAATGAATGCAATCTATTTTTAATCAAAGTAATCAAGGATTATAATGGTTTTTGTTGCACATTTGTTGTAATAAGTGTTTGATTGATGGCTCTTGTTCAAAGAATAGATTAAATGTGCTCTCAGTTAAATGTTGAATATATTGTGTTGCATTCAGGATAAATAAGAATGTTGCAAATGTGTCCTAAAGAGACCTCATTATTGTAAGGCAATAATGGTTTAATGGTCACTGGTGTTTTGTTTGGGTTATTACCAGCAGGGTTATTTCATTTTGACTCTGTTATGGACATGGACAAGGCACTGGTCTAGTGTATTTCTCTTATGCAAACCTTGGAAGGAATCACCATTGAAAAACTTAATGAATCTTTCTCATTTTCATGTTTAACTTATTTTTGGTTTTTTGTATCTTCATGGAGATTAAATAACACAGAGGTTATGCTTACGAATGATTTTGATGTAACTTCTTTGTGTGTTTGAGATGAAGATTTCTCTTAAATTATATTTTCTCAGTGCGGATTCAAGGTGCAAAGGGATCATGCCTGAATGTGATCAAATGCATAACACTCTTTATACATTCATCTGAGAACCATCCACATGTTAGAAATATGCAATGTGTTGTTTACTGAAAATTTCATTAAATGTGCATATCTTTGAATAGGAACACCCTCCTGAGTTTTGTGGAGCTCAAAGTATAGAAGGTTGATTATAGCCTTGTTCGTTGGTCTTTCTTGTCCCCGATGTGTTGATAGTGCAAGACCTTTTTCTTAACCTCTTGATCCCTTGGTTTAGGCATTGTGTTTTTCCTTAGGATTGGGGGTTGCAAGAAAAAACACCAACAAACCCCATAATAGGAAGAAAATGTTTGCAACTCATTATCCTATACCACCTAAGTAAAAATAAATGACCTAAGTAAACTTAATAAACAAGTACAATATCACACTTAGGATAAAACATATCCAAAGTGAATAAAAATATTGTAATAACACCCCTTTAAGTGCAACTGAGGTGAGAAGAAATGGGTCTCAACAACAAGGCCATGTTAGGTACCTATGTACAATCTAAAATAACTCCAAAGTGCAAGGAGAGTGTAGGTTTAAAAAATCCAATGAAAGAAAGAGAATATGTGCAACTCGTTATCCTATCCTACCTAAGTAAAAGAAAATTATTTAAGTAAACTTAATAAACAAGTACAATATCACACTTAGAATAAAGAATATCGAAGATGAACAAAATATTACAAACACCCCTCTTAAGTGCAACCAAGGTAACAAAAAATAGGTCCCAACAACAAGGTCACGTTAGGTACCCATGTACAAATTCGAACTAACCCAAAATTATAAAGAGTATCATCTAGAAGTAGAGAAGAGAAAATTTGTAGGACAAAATCTTCGGTACCATGCTAGAATTTGTAAAATAGATATAAAGTTGGAAACTAGTGCAAGTGATGGAGATTATTAAAATGTTAAATATAAATGATTAATTTAAATCAAAATGGCACAAGAAAATAGTTTCTTTAGAGAGAAGTGCAAAATCTCGGATATAGCTTCTTTGATAATTTATTAAGGAAAGAGTTACAATACATAATATCCAAGATTCCAAATCTATGAAGATGAAGAAAAATAAATTCCTTATCCAAGTTTCTAAATTTATGAGGATAAAAAAAAAGCACAATTCCACAAAAGGAGAATTTGTGCAACTTATTGTCCTATCCTACCTAAGTAAAAATAAATTATCTAAACTTAAACTTAATAAACAAGTGTAATATCACACTTAGGATAAAACATAACCAAGGTGAATAATATATTAAAATCATATCAAACAAATCACTTAAATAATTTAAGGTTACACAACATCTAACAAGCCTCATAACACACTATTTAAAGGTGACACTCTAAAAAGGTATTTCATTTACTCACATGATTAGACAAGAAGTAAATGAAGTAAAACAAGCATTGATTAAACAAAATTTAAATGACAATTTCAAACTACATTTTATTTAAAATAAATAACATAAAAAATACATTTTTACTTTTTACAACATACATATATTCTTTATTTTCCTATTTATAGTGACATGCAACACAATTATTTCGTCATTACAAGTGATAAGTCATAATTATGAACTTATCCCTCTAAATCTTAATTAATAAGATAACATTAAATAATGCATTGTTATATGGACCTACAACAAGGTAGAGATCATATTTACTTAATCAATATCATGCAACATATTCAACTCAATACAAACTTATAGCTTTATACCAAATATATATACATCATGCTAGACCAAAATTGAAAAGAAAAAAATAGAAAGAATAATGCGAATTTTTATCCACCAACCACAAAGTTGTACAAGTTCCATTGCACATCACCCAAAGTTTAACTAAATCAAATCTTTCTATAATTCACCACACAATATAGACTAATATGGAAAAGTTATCTTAAATTATTTACTCAAGAAATAATATAACTTGCAGGGAAAATTTGTATATCGATATGCAAAATATACATAATATAAAGATTGACTTTAGCTACCTCAATCTTATCAGACTCTTAACAACTTATGCTACATTTTTCAACTTGCTTCCTATGAAACATGAGGAGGATTGTCTTATTCTAGTAATAAGAACAAAAATAGAAGACTAATTGCAATTTAGCTTAAGGAAGAACACTCCTAATATAAGACTTCAACTACTACACAGAAGGACGATTTTCTTAAAGGCATGAAGATGAGTGGTGTAAATCATTCAATCCTCACTTTATTCTTGCTAGAAGATAGTGGTCATGTCTTCCACTATTTCTACTTGCTAGAGTTCCTCCTTATCCTACAAAGAAGAAGTTTTCATTATTGATCAATTTCCATTGACTGGGAACATTAGCTCTAAGTACTCATGGCCTTGGTTGTAGGTACTCCCTCCTTTGGTTTAGGTACTCGTTTCTTTGATGACAAGCACTCACTCCTTTTGTTGCAAGCATGTTACAACCCTGGCTATAGGTTGTCTTGTTGCATGTTGAGTTAGCCCCCATAACATTTCTACTCTAAGATCATTATAAACAACATAGTATGCTATAATATCTTGAAAATGATTGACTTAACACATAAATATTCACCAAAACATCATACATCTAATTCAATGCTTTTACTCAAATGCTAATGTAAAGTCTTAAGAATAACATAGCAACTATCTTTGGGAAATTCATATGAAACAAGAAATTAGAACAACAAACAAGGACAATTATGGAACACATCAAGTATTGTGTTTTGTTTTTAATAGTTTGTGAAGTTAATGGTAATACAATTATTGTACACTATGAATATCTATAAACAATGACATTTTTGAGTAGATTGGGGTGAGTTTTGGTGGTGCTATGCAATCTTTCATCATGAGGACGCTAATACTCTCCATATATGGAAAACATGGACACATCATTTATGATAGGTTCTTCACCTGGCACATTTATTATAGTTAAACTCACACAAAATATTGTGATTGTTGTAGTACTTGTAGGGGAAAACCTCGAGGAAGAAAAAATCATCCTACAACTACTTTAGAGCTTGTCGTTTCATTTAGAGCCTCTAAGAGAGCTATGAAATTAACTCATAGGTAGCTCAAGAGAAAGAAGTTCAAAATCAAATCACTCTTCATCTTCGATAGGCTTTGAAATGAGAAAAGGCACAATAAACACAAAAGAATACTAATTTTTTATCTCTTAAATAACAATTACATGCCCCTTCCACTTCTAATGTAGAAATACAAGTCTCCCTTTCATGCCCCCAAATCATTCTTTTAAAGGGCATGGCCTGGTTGATTCAAGTATACCATGATCTCAGAAATGTTGAAGAAGAAAGTAGTCAACTTAAGACTAAGGTTGTATAGCTACAAATAGAAAAGGAGTTGAAGATAAAGAAAACTAAAGAAAAATATAGAATGGGTTTGATCTATGAAGTAAGTGAAGCCCTCATCTCTTCCCATCCCCCATCCAATGTGCTTGTTCTCTTTTCCTTTGAGAGTGATAGACTTTTTGGAAGCATACTTCAGAAGTGCACCTAAACAATAGGATATGTCATGTGAATTCCATCTACATGGCTTCATATTAGGTCATTAAAATACTTCAATGCTCAATCTATATGTTAGGGAATCCTTTCTTAGAAGTTTTATTTCACTAATACGACATTATATTATATAGGAGGAGAAGTTAGTTGACTCACCATGCAAAACCACCTAAGGTCTTCTCATGCAGCATGACTATCCAAGGAGTATAATTTATGCACATTTTTTCTCCTCCATAGCTTATAAAACTTGGGTTGCCTCTCAATATACTAAAAATTTGATTTAAAACATAGAATGTTTTCAAATTGATGAGGTTTATCTTTCAATTGCTCCTCATAGGTACTATGTGAATAGATGAGGTAGATGATCATCTCAAGAGGGGGAAATTATCCCTCTTAGGAACCTAAGCCGGATTCTTATAAGATTTGCTCACTCATTGTATACATTCAAAGACAAAGATGGGCCTGGATAGGGATGATGGTTTAGCCTCTTATGATTATTATGCCCACTCCTATTTAGACCATGTAGGCACCAATATCAGCACGAAATCTTCAGAAATGGCAAAAAAAGATTAGTGCCACCCAAGGATATGCATCCCTAAGTGCTTATACATCCTACAAGGTAGAAGATTATGATTGTAGCCAAATACATGACGAGAACACTTTTTCCAAGGAGGATGAAATGTTAGTCATGCCATGAGAACATGGCTCAGCTCCAGTAGGGGGAAAAAATATGGGACAATAACTATCTCTCATCTATCATTTAAAAAAAAATGCATGTTTTTGTTAAGAAAATTATTTTAGTGGACTAATTGCAAGGATAACTGACTTAAACTATTATAAAATACAATGTAAGATGTTTTTTCATGTGTACTTCTTCATAGATATATGCCCAAATAATGGTCTAAGCCATTTTGTATATATTCTTTTTTTTAATGATGAACACAGTTACACAGAACTTGAATGTAGTAATTAAGTTTGGAGCTCAAAAAGGGATGGCTTTTAGGTATTCTAGAGATGTTATATTCAACTCAAGAATAATCAGAACTAGCTCTGAAGTTACTTCAGTCAACTCTGAATTGGGCTTGGAAATTCAAGAGCATGCAATGTCGCGACTCTTCTAGTTTAGAACAAGTAAAGGGTAGTGTCCCTTGTTCTTGGGTTTTGGAAACTAATTTTGATTAATGTTTTAGTCAACTCAAACTATGTCTATCCTTCTATTTCATGAATGCAGTAGTTAAAGAAACTCCAGCTAACTAAGATAGAAACATTCTATTACACATTATTTTGTACTAAATTTTAGCGAGTTAGCCTTTAGTCCAAGATGATTGAAACGTTAAAACTTGACTTACTCCAGTTAGAGTATGTCAAGTTTTCCTTAACTTAAGATCAATGATAAGTTTCTCATGCAGATCTGGAGCCTATTTTCATGTAGATTGAATGAATAAATAAATGAACTAGGGGAGAGGATCCAGTACCTGAGCATGTTTCAATAGTTGTGATAGTAGTTGTTTATATAATGCCCATTATTTTTTATCAATATTGGACCAATAGTTGTGACTTTAAAGTTGTTAGTGTTGATGATCACTACCCATAATTAAACAAAATGTATTCCTTTGATCTAAAAAGCAACCAATCATGTGATTCCACATCAGTGCTCAATAAAACATGCTGTGAATTCACAAGTAGTGGTCTCACTTTTTTTTTGGGCCTTTTTGGACACCTTGACAAAAAGCATGCTGATGTGGCATCATATTTGATGATGTGACCCTGCAACCTTAGTTATAAGTAGGGGACTTGCCAAGTAAGCTACTGTAAAAAATTGGGAGTGATTTGAAATTTCCACATAGGATAATTAGAAGCACGAAGTTAGGGTGCACAAATAGACGTAGCAGCCATAGATCAGGGAGGATTTCCATTTTAAGTCAAGGAGGACAAAGAGGAAAACATCTGATAAAATATATCATGAATTTTTTAGCCTAAAGCATAGGAGAAAAACATAGTTTGTTTTTTTTTAAGCATAGCAATAGCTTGTAACATCCTATTTCTATCATCCATGAGAAAGGAGTGGATATGATATCATTGTTTGAATAATGGGTAGATCTGAAAGCAGGCCAGGCCCACCCTCTTGAAGGAGAAATCCATGGTTTCTTGATGTTTTAGCATGCATACTATCAAATGTTAAATAAGTTTATGTTATTGTAGAATAGTTTTCAACAAGTGTTAAAATTATAAAAGAAAAAATTCAGCACTTTAATATCCATATAATTAAGACAATTAATTGTAATACATTTAAATTTCAGCAATTTCATTTGAGTACCTTTCATTTTAACATTTTGATTTTGATAGTGTATGTTTACATTCCATAATTTTATAGAATAGCTTTCATTTCCAATTTAATAGATCTTAGAATAGGCTAGACTCAATTAGGAGAAATCTAGTACCTTTAGTATTCAAAATCTATTGCAAATTTTCTTGGACACCACCTAGATTGATAAGAATTAAATGTTGAGTATTTGAAAGGACTACAACAACCTCATCAAAATGTGGCAAGAGAAAGCATATAACTATAATTACATATTTCCTTGAATCACCATAAATATCCATGGGGATATCTATTATAAAAATATATACAACACAAAACCTTCCACTATATTACACAATATATTTCCTTCATTTAAAACTCATACACATAGCTATTGATTCCCTAGAATACATTGAAGCTTAGAAAACCTAAAAATTAGCTTGATAACTAACTATTTGAGTGAATCGCCTATTGATATAAATAGATATGTCATTTCTTGAAGTCTAGTAGTACATGAAAGCCTTGAGATGTTAAAAATGTTGATGATATGAGAATACTCACCATATTTTGTTTTCATCCATCCATGTTTTTCCATTTGCATCTCAAATCATGTGACAATCACTTGCAAAACATTGAAATCCATGTACAAGGTATTAGAGAACATACCATAGATCAACAAACACTTTCTTCATTCATTGTGCCCCTAGATTTAATGTGTTAGGACATGCTCAAGACAAAAAATTAGCTAAAAATGTATCGAAGAGATGGCATGAAAAAATCACTTTGTGAAACCCTAACCATCACATTAAATACATTATGGGCTACCATTATCTTTTATTACATTGAATCTACACTCTTTTTTATTTAAAATGATTTTTGGGTTTGATATGATCTAATCCAATATCTATAGAATTCCATTAGATCATTTATGACATTCTTGGGATCTTTTTTCCTCTACCATTATAAGTTGCTTGTAAATCCATGCCTCTTAATGACCAACCATTTCTAGGTAGTAAAAACCTTCTTCTACAATCATAACATCAAATTTAGTCATAAATGACCTTCTAGAACATGTAAGAGGAGTAGGTAAAATTTATACAAGAAAATGTAAGAGTTTCAGAGTTTGAGGATCATGGATAACTCATACTTCATGTCTTTGGTAAGGGTGTTGATGATTGAGGGTGATGATGAACTCATACCATTAAGTTATGTGGAATGAGGGAAGTTTGAACAAGTAATCTCAAAAAGCTAACAATGTTTTGGAGTGTTGAGGATCGAAGATTAGACATACCTTAGAATAGGTACTAAGGTGAAGGGAAGGATCAAATTTTGATTTTAAAAGGATATATTAAAAAGTTAGAGGAGTTTTGGGGTTTAGGATGATAAGAAACAAGTACCTAGGTAGAAGGATGACCACAACTCTAACTTTGATATAATACTTATTGAAAAATATTGAGTTGGGAGTCGGGAGTCGAGGGAGGTTCATACGAAGTACCTAGTTAACAAATGGTCCTAAACTCTAGTCCAAAAGGATCATCTAACAAACTTTAATGGAAAAGGACCAGGAAGTCAAGGTGAGGTGAAAGGTATGTTGGGAAGGGAAAGGTTGATAGCCTAAGATGAATAGAGGGAAAAGTTAGGGATGGATAGAATGGCATACTAGGATGGACACCCCTAAAATTCCAATCAAAACAAAGGAAAATCAGACTTTGGAAAAAAGGCATGCCTACATGCGGAAATCCAAAACTTTGATAACCACCCAAAATTAGAGAATTTTCCAAAATTGACCAATAGTTAGAAAATTCTAGATTTCTTTCAATTGTTAAGACATGGGGAATGACATGGGGAAACATTAAAAAAAATTGACTCATAGAAGACTCATTAAGACTATCTCAAATTGGTTATAAATGGTGGGTTAAAATGATTTAGACACATAGAAGGGATGGGACTCAAACAAAAAATAGAATTATAGATATGAGTCCCAATAAGAGAAAACATACTTTCCACTAGATTTGGTAAGTGGTTATTATAGACTTAGGTTTGCACACCTAATAGAATTGAAAACCACATTTGTCTATGAGAATCTAGGCCCTCAATCTATCTCCTTGTGAGATATTTTCCCTCTATGTCTCATAGATTGCAAAAGATTACATGGGCTCCAAATCTCATTTAAGACACTATGTATGGTTTAGGCATTATATGTAGTTGTGTATCTTTTATTGGCATGCTCTTGTTTCACACTAGTCTATTTTGTTATTGTGGAAACCTAAATATTTCCCTAGTATACCCTTATCCTAATCACCAAAAGAATACATCACCAAGTCAAAACCCCTTTACATTATGTCCCTCACTTAATTAAATAATCCCTTTTCCATTTCACATAAATAAATAATTTTATCATTATTTATGCCCATTTTCCACCTCACACATGGCTAAAATAGTTAAATAATAATATTATTTAATTGTGGTTATATTCTCTCCACCAAATTCCAAGAATAAAGGGGTTCTAAGTACGCTTGTCCCTCACATCCCTCATGATTGCAATACTCTCTCCACCAATTTCCAAGAGTAAAGGAAACCTAAGTACACTTGTCCCTTACATCTCTCATGGTTGCAAATACTCATGAATTTTAGTAAATGCATCCTTTCCCTTCACATTCCAACAACCTCCATTATAATCCTCCATTTTCTCCTCAATCCCAAGGAAATCCTTTCATTCATCCTCCACCATTGATCTCTCCATCACATCTTCACCATCCATTGAGACTCCCAAATTGAGGCACACTCTCATCCATTTCATCCATTCATGTTTTGAGTTAACTACATGCTATTAAAATAGTATCCTTTTGTGCAAGAGCATCCACATTCCAACCAATCACTTGGAGAGAATTGAATTCAAAACATAATGTTATAGTAATATTTCTTTGATTGTTTGTGTTATTTCTTTATTTTGAATTCTTTTTTTGACTCTACTTGAGGTTTTCCTTTGTGCTTTGAATAGAAACTTCCATTTTAAATTTGCAAATTAGAGCATTGCAATCATAACTTCAACAAACATTAGAAGTAATGGAGGGTTTTCAACATTCCATAAGCTAATTTAGCAAAGAAAAATTTGGCACCTTGTATGAAGGAAAATTCAAAGACTCGTATGAACTTGAGGAAGAGAAATCAACATAGTATGGATATTTGAAACTTCCCCACTTAAGCTTTTTAAATAATTTAGATGTTTCTTTCTTTCTTGTTGCATATCATTTCTTAATGACTAAGTTTTTTGAAGTAGGCATTCATTATTTCAATGTCATTTTGGATTTTTTGGCATAGGTATGTTGGACTTGGCCTTGCAATATTATGTTTTTGATAGGGTTCAATGAATAATAGCTTTAGATATTTGATTAAGAATAGGAGTCCTCATTTTATTCAATTTCTTTGCTTGTAGAGATACTAGAATGACACATAGGTGGGAGAACAATAGATCCTATGTGATCATTAGTTTGTGTCCCTTGGCGTGGCATGTAAGGCAAGGTAACATTGGCATTACTATAAGGAAGCTAAGGTAGCGAAACAAATTCCTACACTAACCTTGAGAGGAGAATAATGCAAAATTTTACAGATCTTTAATAGTTACAAAATTTAAACAGAAATAAACACAAATATCATGCATACCACAACACAATGATTTACATGGAGAAAACCCTTTTGAGAGAAAAACCCCACACTCCAAAAGTTGCCTAATATATTATTCAAAAATCTCAAAGATTACAATATACTTCCAAAGCAAGCTTCTCATAGGAGTATCACCACTCAGAGATCCAAAGATATCATAGCCGCTATCAGACTCTTAGAATACATTGCAATACATAGTTGTAATACAATGCCCTCATAAAATAGGGTTTCCTTCTAGGGCAAGTCCAGTTAATAAAATATTGGTCATTGGATATGAGACATAATGATGAATGGTCCAGGTTTACAATAATAAAATATAAATAAAATTTTCCTTTTGGGCGCACTGCCCCCACCAAGGTGCACTACCCCTAGACCCTAGTTGGGGGGATGATCCCCCCAGACCCCTCGTGGGGGGGGATCCCACCCATGCCCCCCATCGTTGTTAGTTGAATAGTACCTTGTGTATCAACAATACCTTATGTAGTTGCAAGGTTGATACATATTTTCTCAACAAATATCCTCCCACTTGTCAAACACCTTGCAAGGACAGCGGAAGGGTATCATCATCATCTCTTAATTTCTAGGGGCTGAAAGGCCCGTAGTCCCTAAACACCATTTGAACTTCTCTATGCTCACAAGCTTAGTTAAAGAATCAACAATATTCCTCAAAGTCTCTACCTTAACCAACTTCACCCTGCCATCTTTGACCATATCTCTAACAAAATGATATTGTACATCAATGTGCTTGGTCCTAGCATGAAATGTTGAGTTCTTGGCTAGACATATCACACTCTGACTATCATAATAAATTGTCATTACACCTTGTTTTATTCCAATATATGAACATAGTATCTTCAATCAAATGGCTTCTTTACAAGCATGAGTAGATTCCATATACTCTGCTTCACTAGTAGACAAAGCAACCATATCCTATCACTTACTCATCCAACTAATTGCACCACCAAATAAAGTAAACACATACGCACTAGTGGAGCTTCTATTATCAACATCACCTACCCAGTCTAAATCCACATAACCATGAATATCAAGGGAAATCTCATCTTCAGTCATATTACTAGGATAACACAAGGAATAATCTGAGGTACCATGAAAATATCTGAAGACTCTTTTAACTACATCCCAATGAACTCTACCAAGATTAGACATATATATGGAATGAACTCCCACTGCTTGGGTAATGTTTGGTCTAGTACAAACCATAGCATACATCAAACTTCCAACTGCACTCTGGTAAGGAACTCTGCTCATGTCTTCCATCTTCAATGGGGATGTTGGAAAATATGAAATAGATAACTTTGTTCCAGCTAAAAAAGGAATACATAGTGGTCTGCAATCATGCATTTCAAACCTTTGTAAAATTGAATTGACATAATTACTTTGGCCAAGCCATAGCTTTTTATTCACTCTATCTCTTTTGATTTCCATCCCAAGAATGTGTTTAGCTACACCAAGATCTTTCATTTCAAACTTAGCAACAAGTTGAGATTTTAGTTTTGAAATCATACCTTTCCATTTACCAATGAATAACATATCATCAACATATAATGCAATAAATAGGAAATGATCACCATCAGTTTTATAATAAACACAATGATCTGATTTAGAACACTCGAATCCTAAACTCAACACATATGTATCAAATTTTTGGTACCACATCCTAAGACTTTGTTTTAAACCATACAAAGATTTCTTCAATTTGCAAACCAATTTACTTTTACCTTTCACCACATAGTGCTCTAGTTGTGTCATATAAATATCCTCCTCCAAGTCACCATGAAGGAAAGCAATTTTCACATCCATTTTCTCAACCTCCAAATCATAAGTAGCAGCAATAGAAAGCAAAAATCTAATGGATTCCATTTTTGCAATAGGAGAAAATATCTCACCATAATCAACACCCTCAACTTGAGATTAACCTTTTGCAACCAACCTTGCTTTGTACTTCTCAATACTTCCATCTAAACCAATCTTTTTCTTGAACACTCATTTGCAACCAACAGGTTTTCTTCCTTCAAGCAATGGTACAAGATCCCATGTATAATTTTTTTTCAAAGCTATCATTTCTTCATCCATAGCAACCTTCCAAGATTCTACATCATTCATACCTAATGTCTCTTCTACTGATCTAGGTTCATCCATGTTAGTATTCAAAGAAAAAATACATCTTCAATCATCAAGTGAATACCTTCAAGTGGTTTTCTATGACTTGTAGACCTACGAACAAGCTGAGTTGGAGGTTCTTCCTCCTCTTCTAAAGATTCAAAGTTGGATGAGCTCTCCTCAACTTCTTGTCTATCCATGGGCCTCGGTTCAAATTTCTCATGTGTAGAAGGAAATTGAATCACATCTTCCCATTTACTTTGTTCTGGCTGTAATGTAATAGAAGAAGGCTTAGTTTCTCTAAAGGTAACACTTCTACTATGTATTACCTTTTGTGTAGCAGGATCCCAAAGCTTGTATCCTTTCACACCATAACTATATCTGATGAAGATACATTTCACATCCTTGTTCTCCAATTTTTTTCACTTCTACTTTGCCACATGTGCATATGCCTCACAGCCAAAAACTCTAATATTTCTTAATGAAGGCTTGTGGCCTGACCATGCCTCTATAGGTTTCTTATCAACAAGAATTGATGTAGGAGACCTATTAATCAGGTAACAAGTAGTGGCAACAGCTTCAGCCCAAAACCTTTGTTCTAGACTAGTGCCACTCAACATACTCCTAGCCTTCTCCATCAATGTCCTATTCATTCTTTCTGCAACTCCATTCTATTTTGGAGAATATAGAGTTGTCTTTTGTCTATGAATACCACAATCTTCACATAATCTATCAAAATCATTAGAGCAAAATTCACTGCCAATATCAGTCCTTAAACATTTTATTTTCTTTCCAATCTGCAACTTGACCATTGCTTTAAATTCTTTAAATCAACTAAAAACTTCATATTTACTTTTTATAAAATATGTACCCATGTCCTTCTATAGTAATCATCAATAAATGAAACATAATAGGTGGATTTACCAATTGAAGGAACATCTATAGGACCAAACACATCATAATGAAAAAGATCTAATACACCACAAGATTTATGAGAACTCAAGTAAAAATGAACGCAGATTTTTTTCCATAAATATAATGCTCACATAAATCAAATTCGAGATTATAGTTAGGAAAACCTTCAACAATGTTTTTATTTTTCAAGTTCCTTAGACCCTTTTCTCCAATGTGGCCAAGTCTTTGGTGCCATAACATAGTTTTCTCTGTAGGTAACTTGGTTTCAGAAGAAAAAGCACCCTTGGGTGCCCAAAAGCCATGACCATCTATTGAAGGTGAAACCTACATTTTTTCCACAAACTTGCTTTTCACAGAAGTACTATTGCACTCAGCGGTGCATGCATCAAGCATATACAATGTGTCATATCTGACACCTCTAGCAATCACCATAGCACCTCTGACTATCTTGCATCTTGCATCAAAAAATGCTACCTGCACACCTACATCTAGTAGTTTTCTCACAGATAACAAATTTCATGCTAAACCAGGGATATGCAACACACCATTAGTCCTTCTTATTCTACCATAAAGAAACCTGATTTTAACTTTACCAAGGCCAACAATGTCTAAATGATAATCATCACCCAAGTACACCTTACCTCCATCAAATTCTTCGTATTCAAAAAACCAATCTCTATTAAAGGTCATATGCAAAGATGCACCTAATTCAATTAGCCATGCATCATTACTTGCACAAGTTGCCAAAGTTGTGATGAATGCATCACCATCTTCCTTCTTAGACTTAGAATCAAAATCAAATTTCTTCTTTTTCTTCTTATTTTTCTTCTTCTTTTTCTTCTTTCTAGTCCTTACAAACATGTTTAGGCTTACTGTAGTTCCTACAAATAACTTTGGACTTTCCAGGAGATTTAGATCTCCCCTTGGACTTGGATTTGTCACGCTTCTCATTCTTCTTGCCTTTTTCCTTAGGCCTTCCATGAACATTCAAGGCCTCCTTGGTACTGATGCATACCTTCTTCCTCATCTCTTTAGAAGGAAAAGAACCTGTTGCATCTTCAGTCTTCAATATAACAAAAGTACTCCCAATAGCCATAACAAGAGAATCACACAAATCAGACAAAGAACAAAGCAAGATTTAACATTTCTCTTCCTCATAAATTTTGACACCAATGGATGCCAATTGATCCACCAGCATATTGAATACTTCCAGGTGTTTTGTAATTTGTCCACCCTCTTCCATTCTCAAGGAATATAATTTCTTCCTCAAGAAAATCTTGTTCACTAAAGATTTGGCTCGATACATCTCACCAAGCTTCTTCCATAGTTTTTATGCAAAGGTCTCTTCATGGACATTGATTAAAACAGAGTCTACCAAGCACAATCTAATTAGACCCTTGGCTTTACAGACCATAACATCATATTGAGCAGCTTGACTAGGATCTATAGGCCTTGAAACATTCTCATCAATAACATCCCGCAGATCTCGATCTATCAACAAATCCTCCATCTTCAACTTCCACATTTCAAAATTATTTCCAGAAAATTTATCCACCTCTATTCTCCCTAATGAACTTGCCATCTGAAAATTCCTGCAACAAGATCATAAAGTGTCTTCTGCACAAGCTCCCACTCAAATCTAGATTAGTTGAAAAAATCCAACAACCCACAACTAAGATGAAAGGTGATCAAGCTCTGATACCACTTGTAGGGAAGCTAAGGTAGTGGAACAACTTCCTACACTAACCTTGAGAGGAGAATAATGCAAACTTTTACAAATCTTTAGCAGTTATAAAAACTTAAAAAAAATAAACACAAATATCATGCATACCACAACACAATGATTTACGTGGGGAGAACCCTTTCGGGAGAAAAACCCTACACTCCAAAACCCGCCCAATGTATTATTCAAAAATCTCAACGATTACAATATACTTGTAGAGCAAGCTTCTCATAGGAGTATCACCACTCCAAGATCCAGAGGCAACACAACCGCTATTAAACTCTCAAAATACATTGCAATACACGGCCATAATGCAACACCCTCATAAAATAGGGTTGTCTTCTAGGGCAAGTCAAGCTAATAAAATATCAATCATCATATATGAGACATAATGATGAACGGTCCAAATTTGTAATAATAAAATTTTCCTTTTGGGGGCGTTGCCTCTGGATCCCAACCGACCCCTCGTGGGGGGGGATCCCCCCCCCCCTCCCCCCACGTCGTTGTCAGCTAAAAAGTACCTTGTGTATCAACAATACCTTATGTAATTGCAAGGTTGAGACACATTTTCTCAACAATTATTAGTACAACCCTTCCAATAGGAAAAACTTTAGGCAACCTATAAAACTATGGCTTTCTAGGTGACATGACCAACGACCATTATAAGAATGTAAAGCATAGTTTTAGATAATCTATAATTTACACGAAGCCTACAGTGGGATCTATGTAGGTCAATGCCATGTGTTTCTCTACAAGAAGAACTTCAAGAGTTGGCCTCCTTAGGTGCATGATATTGAATTCAATTGCCTTCCCAAACATCTTTTTGTTGCAAGTAAAGCTCACAAGAATGAGATTCAATTTTAGTGTTGACAAAGTTTAAGTTTCTAGGTATTTTAAGATGGATTGTTATTACAATTAAAGTAATAGCTTTAATGTTGAGAAAAATGAAGTTTTTTGCTCTTATGCACTTTGAGCTTGGTGGAATGCGATTACCGAAGCATTAGTTAGAATTATTCAATGATTTGAAAGTTTACCCATATTATTGAGAATAGTTTAAAGTTCTTGCCATTTTAGGGTGAATTACCATTATAGTTCAACATTCTACTATTAATGCCCTCGAAGGTGGGATCCTCCAATAAATAGTTATTTTTTAAAATTTAAAATACTTAATTTTTTGGAAGAAAATTTAAAGTTCTAGCCAATTTAGGTTAGATTAGTGCATTGCTTGAAGGATTAATTTTAATATTGATAAAATTTTGAAATTTCTTAACAAGTTATGGGAGTTGCATCTATAAGTGAAGGTTAAGTAAAAAAAATACTACTATTTTATGGTGGATAACTATTATTAGTGAAATGTTTTTTATTAGATAAAAGGGGGTAACAAGGGCCCCTATCCTTTCAAAGCCCCTATTATTAGTGGAATGTTTAGCTTTACTACTAATAACCTTTTGACAATGTATGGGGTGGATCATGGGTATAGTTGAAATGTTAGCCTTTATCATTTAGAAAATTTTGACAATTTTGGGTATAAAATGATAGATTCTAATTGTAAGAAAAGAAAATTGAGAGATATCAAAAGAGGCAAGAATTAAACAATATATTTAAGTGAAAATTACCAATTAAACAATATGTGAAAATATAATTAGTAATTTGAATTAAACTTTTACAAATGATACTTCCTAATCTGTCCCTATAATAGATATATATTTTATTTTTTTAATTACAATAAACAAAAATAATGAAAATACAATGACATTTCTTCATTTATCTCTATAATTAACACAGATTTTATTATTTTAACTTAAAAACAAATAAAAAATACTTCCTAATTTATCTTTATAATAAATACTTATGACAGTATCCAATATTCTTAAATGAAGAATGTCTTCTAAGCTAGCCCCCTATGAACTTGTCAAATCTCTCAAACTTTTGAAAAGGACCGAACCACGAGCAACTACCCATAAAGTAAATTCTGGACATTGCCCATAACCATTGGTACCTGCAACTAGCAAAAAGAAGTTTACTATCACCATCCAAGGTACAGATGTCAAACACCAAAAGAGCTGCCATGGAGTAGCTTATTGTCATTTCAACTCACACTCAATTTATACTTTTCCCTGAACATCCAACTTGTTTTGTTTTCTCTCTGTACACAAACAATTAAATAAGCAATGTTTTCCACTTCTGTCAGACCATATTTAAAAAAGCAGCAGCAGTACATTAAATCATGAATGCTTTGCCTTCTTTTTCATACTTTATTTACTGTTTTTCTTAACATAAATTCCCATCACAGAGACAGCAGAATTTTGTCTGCGAATCTAAAGTGACAACTAAAAATCAAGTCTGTACATTAAATAAAAAATAAATAGAAATCCAACTGTATTTCTGTCAATGGGAAGCTTGTTTCAGAGAAGCCTTGTTGTACAACATGAAATCTGTCCTATGTGATAGGATGGCCTTGTTCATTAACGTATTTGTTCAGATTTGTTTGTATTACTGTTTGTCCTTAGCTGATGGAAGTGTGGATACAAATAATAGCTATCTAAGAATGCAAAGAGACAGCAAAGTTGGTTTTCTATTAGGTAGGATTGGTATGAGATGTGGACCCTTGTAAGGAGAAAGGGATTTTTTAATGGTGGTACCTTGTGGCCTTTAATGGGATATGGTGCTCGTGGATAACTGTGAACCAGAATTTATGGAATATGGGCAAGGTACTAAAAATGAATGCAGGTATATCTGTGTAAGTTTAGGTCGCTATGTATGGTAATTGTATTTAATAATTGTCTTATTATTATTTTAGATTAAGTGTTGGGATTGATGTGATAATTAAATAAGAGAATAGAAAGATTTATTGATAAGATTCATGATGGAAAGATAGAAGTTGAAGTTGTTCTAAATTACCACTCTTATAAAATTATTTGTCTTGGTTCGATGAATGTTTGTCATAAAAAATGGTATAGATTGGTCAAAATCGTCATGAGTCAAATCATGATTGTTGTGAGCCTAAATTGATGCACATGATTGATCTTTTCATCTTGTGACTAAACTAAGAAGATGTGTACCTACAAAACAACTTACCTTCACCTCCTAGATGTTTGAATATATCTAGGTGGTGTCTAGAGACAGTTTTTAATTTTTTTATTAAAGCTTCTAGAGAAGTGGTTGAAGAGATTGCCAACTTGATAAGTGATTACTCTAGGTCAAATGCTTCAATAGGTTGTAACAATGATGAGAAATATTAAAGACAACATTTGCAAACATGCATGTGACCTATGTGATGATGCAAATTTGATCCCTTTAACTCCCTCAACAATTGAAGATTACTCTAATTTGCATGTGATCTCCCTAATAAAATTAAGTGCAAGTATCAAATGACTTTAAATACCACTACATACCGACATGTCACATAAAATGCATGCTTCATCAACTCATAATAGATAATAGAAGGGGGCACAAAAGTTGGAATTTGAATTGGAGTCTTAAGATATGGATCATTCTCACACTCCTTAGAATTAACCTAGACCAATCTTTAGTTTGTGGAAATGATCTATTGGGATAAGGTGGTGATCTCATGATAGGTAGTGAATTTCTACAAACAAATACAAATGAGGGAAGAATAATGATGGGTGAGAATCAAGTTGTGCCCCAAACATAGCACAAGAGTATGTCACTTGTCAATATGTTATTATATTAAGACATTCTCATCAAGGTGGGCACAAAATTAAATGGGATAAATATTTAATATTTTATTAAGGCTTTCATTTGTGTTCCTTACATTCTTGTCCATATTTTGGCACTTTAAATGGGACCCATGTCCCTGTATAAGCATCCTTTTGTAGTGTTTTTGTGAAAGTGTGTTGAAAGTTGCCAGTTTGGTGTGTTCATATCTTCTTTCTTTAGTTATATTACATGTTTTTGTGTATTCATCCATGTAGAGCAGCACATACATTGGTATTATGGGAACACAACAACACAATGACATTGACTTGTTTTCATTCTTATCATCATGTGTTTTTTGGCCTTTTTTGCAATTTGGCATGCTTATTTCTCACTTTGACACTTCTATCGTTGTGTGTCATATTTTTTACATAGATTGTTCTATCCATCCCCAACATTGAACTTCTCATTTGCTATCATTTTGAGACTAAAATCTCTTGTATTTTTTGTTTACTTATAGTCTTTGTAAATATTAACTTGTTCTCATGCTCAATTGATCACTTTAGAGCAAATTAACCATTGATTTTTTGTAGTTCCATTTGTATTTTGTTATCCCTAATGACATGTTGGCACAAAAATTCCTATGAGACTCACCCTTTTTTATGAAAAACTCATTTGCATTGATAGACATATTATTAATTTAAATACTCCTTGTTATTACAAATTATTAGATTATGGACTTGTGATCCTAATGATAGATTATATTAGACATTGATATCATGCTTATAATAACTTAATTTTTATGTGCATTTGAGAATGATATAATTAGTAGATGGCTAAATTATATTTTGATTTTTTTTGTAATGGATGTGGGTAAAAGCAAAACCCTATGTCACACTTTCGGCCAAAAAAATAGCTTCTACCAAAATATTTTCAAGCAAAAGTTGTATTTGACTGAATACATTTCGGTTGAAACCAAGTGGCTCTAATGTGGAGTGTGTGTGCCATAGAACATTCGGTCAAAAACAAGTGGCTCTAATGTGGAGTGTGTGTGTGGAGGCTCCCTTGTTTGATGGGACGAATTATACATTTTGGAAAACCAAGATGGAAGTTTTCCTTGCTTCCCTAGGGTTTAGAGTTTGGAATTCAATTGAAGATGGATATACCATGCCCACTAATGGTTTTAAAACCGGTGATGAGATAAAGGCATATGAGAATAATGGAAAAGAAAGAAATGCTCTTTTAAGTGGTCTTGCTAATTCAAAACTTGTGAAGCTTATGGGCTACAAATCTGGTAAAGAAATTTGGAAAAAGCTGGAAAGTATCTATGAAGGAGATGATAAGGTTAAGCAAGAAAAAATGCAGAATCTGAAGACTAATTTTGCAACCTAGAAGAATGTTAGAAGATAAAGATATTGCAAGCTACATGAATAGAGTGGATGAATTTGTTAATTCCATCAATGGCCTTGGTGGAAAACTGGAAGAAAAAGAGGTGGTAAAGAAGGTATTAATAACTCTTCCTAAATCTTATAGTTCTAAAGTTTTTGATATTGAGGAAGCTTAGGATTTAGATCATTATTCTAGATATCAGTTGTTTGGTGCTTTAACTACTTTTGAATTGAGAGAGTTTGGTCAAAATGATTCAAGAAAAGAGATTGCTTTTAAAGCTAGAAAAATAGAGAAGGATGATGGATCGGATCCAAATGATCTTGATGAGATAGAAGCAAATTTTGTTAGGAAATGGGAACTAGAAAATACAAAGGTAAGTTACCTATCAAATGTTTCAATTGTGGAAAGATAGGTCATTACGCTTTAATATTTCTAGCCAAAGTTTCAAATGACAAATATTAGAACAATAAAGGTAAATCTATCAAGAGAAGTTATTATGTTAAAGAAGATGCTCGTATATCTAATGATGAATCTGACTACATGGGTGATGAAAATGATGAATGCATGTTCATGGCTCTGAATGTTGGAGATAATTCTACTGACTCTAAAAGATGTATGAAGGATATTGCTCCAGAAATATGTCACAACATCAAAGGGACTATAGTGACTGCTTTTCATGCTAGAGAGAAGAAAAATCACTAGATAATTGACAATGGATGCTCAAATCATATGACAGGTGATAAGAGTAAGTTTGTTAAACTTGAGAAGTTTAAAGGTGGTCTTGTTAAGTTTGGTGATGATACATCTACTAAGATATGTGGAAAAGGTTCAATTAGTTTTGATGGTAATCATAATATAGATGATGTTCTTTATGTCAAGGGTCTTCAGCATAATCTTCTAAGTGTAGGATAGATTTGTAGCAAAGGATATAATCTTGTATTTTAGGATGGTGTTTGTGAAATCAAAAAAGGAAGCTCTAGAACTCTAGTTGTTGTAGGAATAAGGACAAATGGGAATATTTAAAAGTTCAAAGGTACTAATGGTAAGTGCTTTATGACTCAAATCAATGAAAGTTGGTTATGGCATAGAAGAATGTGTCACATCAATTTTGATAGTCTAGTGAGGATTAGATTTACTCAAAATGTGAGATATCTGCAAAGAATTACAAAGCCTATCAATGTAGTTTGCAAGGAATGTCTGGTTGGGAAGCAAACAAGAAAGAGGTTCAATATCAAAGATTATTATATCCCATGACCTTTAGAATTGGTGCATACAGACCTATGTGGACCTACAAGAACAAGAAGCTTTCAAGGTGACAAGTATTTCATGTTGTTAATTGATGATTACTCTAGAATGACTTGGGTAACTTTTCTTAAAGAGAAATTAGAATCTCTAGACAAGTTTAAAGCATTTAAAGCTATGGTTGAGAATGAAATGGACATGAAAATCAAGCGCTTAAGGTCTTGTAAAGGTGGAGAGTTCACCTCCAATGAGTTTAACATTTTTTGTGAAAAGCATGGAATAAAGAGACATTTGTCAACTCCTATAACTCCTCAACAGAATGGAGTTGTGGAAAGAAATAAAAGGATACTTCAAGAAGTAACAAGGACAATGATGAAGGAAACAAATCTACCAAATGTCTATTAAAGAGAAGTTATTCACACTATAGTATACATACTCAGCATAGTACAAGCAAAAGTAAACAATTCAAAGACTCCCTATGAACTATGGTATGGAAGAACTCCTACTGTCAAATATTTCAATGTTTTGAAGAAAATTTTATATCAAGAGAGATGAAGAAAGCTTGGGAAAGTTTGATGCAAAATCATATGAAGGAATATACCTTGGATATTCTACAAGAAGCGAGGCTTATCGGTGCTACAACAAGATGCTGAAGAAGATACTTGAAAGTGCAAGTGTCAAAGTAGATGAAGAACCACATAAAATCTCAATACTAATAGAAGGATAGAATCTGATGAATCCTCTTGCAAAGAAGAAGGAAAAGAAGAAGAAAAGGAAAATGAGATGCAGGTTGACGAGGGAGAAGCTCTGGAAAGGATTCTTAAGACTCCTAAGTATGTGTAGAAGAATCATTCTGAAGATCATATCATTGGTGATAAGAGTAGAGGTGTGTTGACAAGAAGAAAAGCTTTTATGACAAAAGAACAGGTAAATTTGTGTCTACTTTCCAAAGTAGAACTTGAGATAGTGATTGAGTCATGTAAGGATGAGAATTGGACCAAAGCTATGGAAGAAGAATTGATGTAGATTGAGAATAATTAGACTTGGGAATTAGTCCCAAGATTAGCAAACAAGAATGTAATAGGAACTAAATGGGTATTCTAGAAAAAGTTGAATGAGAATGGAGATGTCAAAAATAAGGCTAGGCTTGTGTGTAAAGGTTACTCACAAGTGGAAGGAATAGATTTTGAGGATACATTTGCTTTGATGGTCAGAATGGAGTCCATTAAGATTTTTTTGGAATTTGCAACACATAATGACTTCAAGATTTATTAGATGGATGTGAAGTCTACATTCTTAAATGGTGAGTTGGAAGAAGAGGTATACATTGAACAACCGGAAGGCTTTCAGTTATCAGAAAATTCCAATATGGTTTGTAGATTGAAGAAGGCATTGTATGGACTCAAGAAAGCTCCCATAACTTGGTCTGCAAGATTGGATAGGTACTTGTAGCAAGGATTCAATAAAGGCACCATACATAGTAATCTTTACTTTAAAGTTAAGAAGGGTCAAATCTTGATTGTGGTTGTGTATGTTGATGATATAACTTTCAGAGGAAATGAGGAAATATGCAAGAAGTTTGCAAAAGCGATGCAAAATTAATTTGAGATGTCAATGTTGGGGGAGATGAATTTCTTCCTTGGGCTACAAATTAGTTAGATAGAAAATGAATATTTATTTCATAGTCAAAATATGTCAAGAAATGTTGAAGAAGTTTGGAATGGAAGACTCTAAACAGATATGTACTCCTGTGGTTACTGGTTGCAAGTTGAACAAGAATGATGAATCTCCTAAGACTGATCAAAGCAAGTACATATCAATGATTGGTGGACTGATATATCTAATTGCAACTAGACCGGATATAATGCATGTAGTTTTTCTTGTGGCCAGATTTCAAGAAGATCCTAGAGAACCACATGTGGTAGCAGTAAAGAGGATATTCAGATATTTGCAGGGTATTCTAGACAATGGTCTATGGCATCCAAAAGGATATTAATTTCTCTTTAAGTGCTTATACAGATGCAAATAGGGCAAGTTGTGTAGATGATAGAAGAAGTACAAGTGGAGGTGCTTTCTTTCTTGGAAGTAGATTGGTTTCTTGGATAATTAAAAAGAAGGATTTGTTATCTTTATTTACTGTAGAGGCAGAGTATATTGTTGCAATATCTTGCTAAAAACAGGTGTTGTGGATGAAGCAGACATTAAAGAATATCATAATATCATATAATGAACCTATTGTTGAATACACAAGACAACTAAGGGGGGGATGAATTATTTGTACATTAAAATATCAAAACCCTCATTAATATTAAAATTTGCATTAGTCTCTTAAACCCTTAACAACTTTTAAACCCTTATCATGCACTAGAAAAATATAAACATGAGAAACAGTAATGCAAACACACCCAAACACATGAGAACATCAGATTTACTTGGTAAACCCAAGAAGGGAAAAACCATGGTGAGGATTAGCTCACAATATAAAGTAATTTCAATACCGAATACAATAGGCTCACTGTCAGAGGGCTCACTACCCAAAAGAAAGAAGGGCTCACTGCCAAATTAGAAAGAAGAAGAAATAATTTTGTTAGAATGATAAATCCATCTTAGAGCAATAGAGAATTTCCACCACTATATATTTGTGCCATCAATAACCTCCAGCTCACTACTATTAGAAACTTCAGGTACTCGACAAATGTAGACCCTTCCACTCACTGCATTGGATTCATAGGCATTGAGCTTGCACTTCAGATCTCTGCATCTGATTAAATTTGCATCTCAACACATCCTCACATCTACACACTTTTCTCCAACAATTCACCTTTCCTTTATACCATTCACAATCTTAAAAACATCTTTCAAGGTCAGTTATGCACTTCAAACGCGCAAATTCAAAATAGGTTGGCACCAAAACATTCCCGCAATGGAGGAATGAAAGTAGACCACATCACACCTAAAATCGGATCTAAATCCATATTTGCACACCATGTTGCACTTCCACAAATGCCAAAGCATATCCACAATTAGTATAAACACCAAAGGTCGATCGAACCTATGTTAACACCATTAAATATTTAAGTACACGCTTCCTTTGATCCAAAGATGACTTGCAAACCACATACAACACTTAAACATAATCTGGAATATTCCATCAACAACTTGAAATTCAATAAATCCTTCACAACATCATACACTTGAAATATATATTCATTTTGTATACCCAGTTAACCTTCTATACACTGTAACTCATGAATCCAACCTTGTGGGGCATCAAAAACTAAAACAACTCATACTAAAGATAGATATGAAAAATATAAGCACACCTTTATATTTGCAAGACCAAATACCACAACGCGGAGAAACGTGAAGCAAAACCATTTCTCCTAGACAACACTACATCACAACTCACACACTAGTAAACACAACTTCTTCTATTGAATGATCCAAAACCTAAAGCTCTGAATATAACACCTCTGAACACCTCTAATCAACATATTTGAACCACACAAGAAGATATTCAACCATGAAGAAATGCAGAGCAAAACCTTGAACACTAATCTTCCATACTGAACACTCATTTATTCAAATTTTCTCAAAATAACTTGGAAACCGAGCACCACAAACACCATCTCAACATCAGCAACACCTTCTCAGCATATCAACCACACAACATTTTGAACATCCACAAACATATTCTCATCAAAGCAACACTAGAGGTTGACATTAGTGAGACTACTAATTACAACATAATGCAACCAATCTAAGCATCTCCATAGGTTGGCATCAATGCAACAACAAAGATTTGTTGACATCAATGACAACACAAACTTCCAACACCTATTTCTATCTTGTGTGATAATACAACTGCTATCAATAAATCAAATAATTTGGTGATGCATTCAAGAATAAATTATATCTCAATCCGGAACCACTTTTTAAGAGAGAAGGTTGCAGAAAATGAAGTAAAACTAGAGTATGTGCCTACAAAGGATCAAGTTACAAATATTTTTACAAAGGCTCTTCCTAAATATACTTTTGAGTATCTCCAACAAAAGTTAGGGGTCAATTCCCCTCCTTTCAACTAGATGCATAAGTGTGTGCATCTTTCAAGGAAGCATTTTAAGATACATTATTGGTCTTGGACTGATGTTGAAGGCTACCTCTTAGGGGGAGTAAGTAGCAGTATTGTTGGTTGGTGAAGTATGATGGAGCATATTTTGTGTCCTTAAGGGGGAGTGCAGTAAAGTGTAATGCAGTTACTTGTGTTGCAAGTGGTGTATGCATATGTCAAAAGGGAAAACAAAAAAAATCCTATGTAGATGATGTGTGAAAGGTGCAAGTGTTTCCCCTTGAATTTTGTCAAAAAAAGGAGACCAAAAGAGTTCAATACAAGAAAGAGATTTGGATGAGTCTATGGCCCTTTTCCATTGATGTAAAAGAGAGAGAGAGAGAGAGAGATAAATTTGGTTAAAAAACCATAGTGTAGAAGAGAATATGGTCTGAAGACCATAGGGAGAGAATGCTTAGGAGCAAGAGTGTTCAAAGCATGAAAAATTCCTCAGGTAGGGGGAGAAGAGATGCCCTAGTCAGGGGGAGTGTTTCTTGTTTTAGAATTGTTGTTGATTGCTTTTGTTATTGATGAATTTTTAGAAAGTCGATGTTGTCATCAATGACAAAGGGGGAGATTGTTGGAAGCTTGAGTTATTTGTGAGTTGCTTGGGTGTTGTCATTGTTTTCAACCCCTTGTATGAAGATATTGTTGGAATTTTTTTGGCATTGATGATTTCAACCCCTAGCATTTGAGTTGGTGGAAGCCTAAAGTTGTTGGCATTGATGTCAACACAATGTTGTTGGTGTTGTCATTGATGTCTTACTTTAGTATAGTTACAGAAGTTATGTTTGGAGAGATATTTTGATGTGCTATAGTTGATGAGAGGTGTTGCAGATGTTCTAGATGAGTTGCAAAGATGTTAGTAGTGTTGTTGATGCAGTTGGTTCACTTTTTTTCCAAGTGCTTTTGATAAAATTTGAATAAAAGAGAGTTCAGTGTGAAATAGTGTTTAGTGTTTTTCTCCACATTCATTCATGGTTCAAGATATTCCTGTGTGATTTGGATATGATTATTAGAGGTGTTTAGAGGTTTTATACCTAGAGTTTCAAGTTTCAGATCATTTTGTAGTGAAAGTTGTGTTTGGCAATATGACTGTCTGGTGAAACAAGGTGTCTGGGAGAAATGAGATAGCTCCACATTTCTCCACAGTGAAGGTTCTTGTATCATGGATCTAAGAGCGTTCTTATATTATTTATATCTACCTTTCCTTAAAGTTTCAGGTGTTGTGGTGTTTTTCAAGGTTGTTTGGTGTGTTGGATGTCTCTATCAATGTGTCTAGTTGCACAGAATAAAGGTGTTCCTAAGTTTCAAGTGGTTACAATAGTTTTGGAAAATATTATGATGATGTGGAATATTCTTGGATATCATGGAGTGTTTCTATGTGGTTTGTGAGATGTTTTTAGACCTAGAGAGGCGTGCTTGTGATCGCTTGTTAGTATTAGTGCAAGTTTGGTCGACCTGCATGCTAGCGCTAATTGGGGAGGATGTTTTTTGTTTGTAGAAGTGTTAGTAAGAATGTCAGTGTAGATTTGGGTCCTAGTTAAGTTGTGGCATGGTATTCCTTCACTTATTTACACCATGGAAGTGTTTGGTGCCATCCTATTTGATGTTGCATGGTTGAGGTGCATATGTTTCCTTAAGGCCGACGTAATTGAGATTATTTTAGGTCATCAATGGTATAAATATAAGGAAATTTTTTGTTTGTATGATGCAAAGAGTGTGTGTGATGAAAAAGATGCAAAATTGATCAAGTATGGTGATCTAATTGTGATCCTCAATGCCTATGAATCCTAGATGCAATGAGCACAACGTGTCTACATTTTAGTCTGTTAAATAAGTTGTTTGTGCTTCCGTGGAAATATATCTTTAAAATAATAGAGATGCATTAATTGTTGTTCAAATTGGCAGTGATCCACCCCTTCTATCTTCTTTCTTCTAGACAACGAGTCCTTTGGCAGTGAGCCCTTCCTTCTTTTGGGTAGTGAGCCACCCCTTTTATCTTCATTCTTTTGGATAGTGAGTCCTTTGGTAGTGAGCCCTTCCTTCTTTTGGTAGTGAGCCCTCCAACAGTGATCCTATTATATTCAGTATTTCAATTCATTTATATGGTGAGCTAATCCTCACCTTGGTTTTTCCCTTCTTGAGTTTTTCATGTAAATCTAGTGTTCTTATGTGTTTTGATGTGTTTGCATTATTGTTTCATATGTTTACATTCTGCTAATGCATGATAAGGGTTTAATGGTTGTTAAGGGTTTGAAAAGATATTGAGGGTTTGAATGTTTTAAGTATAGAACTGATTCACCCCCTCTCAGCTGTCATGTGCATCTATCACTTTAGATATTAATAAAGTGCCATCAAGAAAATGTATGGATAATTGGTTCCATAGTGTTTGGTTCAAAAAATTTAATATTCAAATTTTCTTTTGTAGATTAATTCAAAAAGGTTTATTTCTAAAAATTTTAAGTGCCAAAAAATGCAAGAGATAGTCCTTAATAAAGGATATTGGAGTATTGGTAGAACCAATTCCAAGGTTATATCTTGGTTTGTGAATGCAATTAGTGAGGAAATCCTCACTCTTTCATACCCTAGATGGATTAAAATTAATTTTTTCTTATCACAAATTTGGTCCTTCCTCTCGCATTTAGTTTCCATCTTAGAAAAATGTTTAAAATGGAAGAAACCAACACCACTGTGCTTAATTTAGACACCAAGTTGTTGGTTTCCCTAAACCCAAGTATGGAAGTGCTAGAGGAAATAGTGTTTGAAACCCATGTAATTTCAACGTCACTCCAAGTAGAAACCATGGGAGTTTTGAATATGTGCTACCTCGATAAAATGGAGGGGCATGTGAGGAGAAATTGCTCATTAGTAAATAGGAAAAATGAGGCTCGATCTATAAAATCTTCTCAACCAAACCCTAACTCGAGGTTCCTCGGGAGGGTGTGGTATCTGATACTAATTCAATCTCTTAATTGCAATAATTCCTTTGTCTCAAATAATGCCTCACCTTCTTTGGAATTTTTGGAACCATTGACTAACAAGGAGGTAGTGGATCCTAAAGAATTTAGGATAGATCTTCTAGCTTCAAGATCTATCAAAGAGAGAGTGGGAGAATTATTGAAGCTTGTAGAACAAAATTGGAGCCTAGGTGAGTCAAGTGGCAGGAACTCAACTCCCAACAAATTAAAATGACTAAAGATCATAAAGACCTGGGTGATCCAACAATACTGGTTTACAATTCTGTTAAGGAACGGAAATTGCAAAAATGCTCCCATGAAGAAAATTTCAAGTTTTTGGGGGGTTGCACGAAGGGTGTGTTCACTCTAACCCAAAAGGGGTTCGCTCTAACCCCCCTTCAATCAAACCCCCTTTTTGTGATGTGACCATTGTTTGCATGTTTTCTAAAATGAAATCAAAGGGAAAGTCAAGACAAAGGCGGGTTCGCTCGAAGGGGGGTTCGAGCAAACCTGGGCCCTTTTTTTCCCTTCTCCCCATCTTCTACCAAATTTTTACAATTTTTTTCCTTTCGAAGCTTGGGTTGAGGATGAAAAAGGAGGAAACTTCACAGATCCAACTAGATGATGGTAGTCCTCAAAACAAGCAATCCATTGAATATAATTTTAATATATTTTGGTTTTATTATGTATTTTTTGTTATAGTTTAATTAAACATAGGTTTTTCACCAAAAATCATTGAAAAAAATGTTCATGCTAGGTATTGATGTCCTTGATCCAGTAAAAAAAATTGAATTTTGATACATACAAAAAAAGTTATGTTGTATGTAGTCCACCTATGTCTAAATTATAATTGGTTTGACTTCAAAACTTAATTAAGAAAAAAATATTCAATAAAATACTATGCAACTGTAGAGAAGGGGGATGCAACTCACGAGTTCTCTTCATTCAAAGAGCCTCACGGGGTGAACTGACCTAAACTACCTCAAGGAACAACTTGAAAGTTTTAGAATCAGAAAGAGCATATCACAGAGATTCTCTGGACAAACTAACAAGCTCTCGGCCAAAGGACGTCAGCGAGGAATATAGATGACAGCATGATGCATTGGCATCCCATAGGTGCGTTGGCGTCTCGTATGGACCATAAAGCAAGTTTATCACAGAAAGTGACAAAGTGACCACTTCTATTCTAATTGCTAAGAAATCTTGGAATGTGAAAAAGTAGCAAAATATAACAGAACTAGAATAAAATGAAGTAGAAATGAAAAAGATAAGGAGAAGAAAGGAAATGCATACAACCACACAAGTGATGAAACCTCTAGTACGTGAATGTCTTCAAAACTTGCATGTGTGATATTTGGAGAAATTGTTGGGGTTGTATAGGGGTTTTCCTCAGTCAAACCCCCATTTTGGTGCTCCCACCTCCTTGGACATCCAGATAGAAAGAGAGAGAAGAGAACCAAAATGGTTAAACTATGTGGTGAAAGAAAAACCCGCTCAAGAGTAGAACCCGCACCACCAAGTATGAGTGATAAAAGCAATCCCTGCTCGAGGAGGAGAACATGTATCACAAAGTATGAGATGCAATAGAAAGGGGATATGGAATCCCAAGATGCTCACAAACATGAGATAGGGGAGATAGAGCTACAAGCGCCAAAGGAGATGCAAAGAGGGAGAGAAAGATAGTTGCAAGAGCCAAGAGTGTTGCAAGGATGTGAGAGTGTTGTTGTAATAGGCTATATGGAGCTATGAAAGCAAGAGTTAGAGAGTAGAAGGCTAGAGCCAAAGCTAGAGAGAAGTTAGAAGTAGAGGAATGGAGCTAGAGGTGGAGGAAGAGGCCAAATGAATTGAAAATATTGGTTTTAAGGAGGGAAAAGAAGCTTCCCGAGCCATTTTAGGGCATCTCGAGCCATTACCACTGACCAAAGGAGGTGACAAGTGGTAAGCATGCACGAAGATGGTCATTTGAATGTTGAAACATCACAAGAAACTAGTGTGGCATGTAGACGTTTGCGCGGTGCGCTAGTGTCTAGACACATCAAGCTACAAAATGACACAAATGGGAAAGGCACAAAGTTTGAGGCAAAGCTGACACATGAGGGTAGCTGCTGAAAAGGGGTATGGAGCATCTTGAGAAGGGAAAAGGTTGATGCAGGGGCTAAAATGATCCTACACAAGATACTAAGGGAGTGGACACTAAAGCGGATACAAAAATGTATGTGAAATTGCAAGGGGTACAATTTTATGACTAAACATTTTTCCCCCACTTTAGCGGGCATATGAATCTATGCTAATATGGACACTAAAGGAAATCTACTAAACATAAATAACATCATATGCCAAAAGGATAATGTAGAGGAAGCAGACAACTCTTTGAACCACAGAAGCATGCCCCCAGGCTGTAGACTTGCAAAATGGATGCATTAGACAAGAAAAACTTGCACCAGACAACAGTGTTAGAACATAAAAATCCACTAAAGGATTTGAGTTAGAAAATTAAAAGAGACCTCGATGTATGATGCAGGAGCATCCTTGGTTCTCGGCAATCTTGCATCAACCAAAAAAAAAAAAATTCTTTCAGTTTTGTTCTTATTTTGTTCTTGCTTAGTTCATGTTGGTGGACTCGTCATCTTTGCTCACTAGACCCCATGGATCTTTGTGTACATCATGGGCATGTTCATTTCCCTTATTCCAATATTTGGGCATGATTGGATCTTTCTCTGGCAAGTTATCGCTTCCGAAATTTCATGGTAGTTTCTTGAACTGACACCAAAATAGTTTTCAAGCCAATCGGTTAATTTGATCATTCGTGGATCGTCCCCGTGACTTGCAGATCTCGACGGTGTGATTGTAAGTGTTCCTTGAAGTGTCCTCGACCTTCCTTATAGGTCCAAACTTCATTCTATGCACCTATTGTTAGCATAATTCAAATTTGAGGCTGACCTATTCATGTGCACGTTACATTTCCTTTCCTTGGTTAATGTAATGATCTTTGGCCGACATGGATGTTTCCAGAATCGCGGATATGGTATAAAGCTTGTAATCAGTCATTATAATAAGGCAGTGGAGTTATTAGTTGATTGAGTAGATTAAGATTGATCTGAATTGTAAGAGTTCATCTCACATATAGGAGCATATTGGGATGTTATAATATTGAACATGTTATATCAGGCCCGTGAGCTGAATCTATAAACCTGAATGTTGTCGGCCGAATGTAACTGATATTTCTGTTAATGAACATATTTGCATTTGCATTTTCCTCAATATTCTATGTTGCTTTCATTGTGTTACTCTTGATGCATGGTCTGGATAGTTCTCTTTAAGGACCCTCCTACTGTGGCTGTGTCAAATTGGTATTAGAGTGAGATTCGTTCCTTGTGAAATCATCAGAGTTTGCGAAGTCCTGTTGAAGATTTGTTGTAGGGTGGTGAATTGAGCATTCTACCTGCAGCTCCTAGAGGACTTGTGTAAAGATGGCAGGAAGAAGAAATGGTAGAGGAAATGGAGTGCGTGGAAATGCAGACCCTACTTTAATGGAGAAGTTGAGAGGAATTGCTACCAAATTAGATGCAGTTGAAACGGCCCAGAGAAGAGGTCGACCAGTTGATGATGTGAGTGATGAAGAGGTAGAAGTACAAGGAGGAAAGAGGAAGAGAAGAACAACCCGGTCTTTATCAGGGAGAAGAGAGGTTCAGAAGAGCCCTAACCAGAGCAAAAATAAAAACACATTTCAATCCACTGGATTATAATGGTAAGTTGGATTTAGAAGAATTGCTTGATTGGATTGCAAATATGGAAAATTATTTTGAATTTGAAGGTACCACTGAAGATAAGAATGTGAAGTTTGCTTGTACAAAGTTGAGAGGACATGCATCCCTTTGGTGGGAACATTTGTAGACAGATAGGAAAAGAAGAGGAAAAGAGAAGATAATATCATGGGATCAGATGGTGAATAAGTTGAAGACAAAGTTCATGCCTGCAGACTATCAGATCAGTTTGTTTCGAAAGTTGAAAAATATAAAGCGGAAAGATTCAAGTGTGACAAAGTATACTGAGGAGTTATATAAGTTGAATATTAGATCTGGACATTCAGAGGATGAGATTGAGCAAGTAGCTAGGTATGTGAATGGTTTGAGGTCATCTATACAGGATGAGATCATTTTCATTAAGTTGCAGAGTGTGGAAGAGGCATATCAGTGTGCCCTAAAGGCAGAAGAGAAGTTGAATAAAAGACATGAGCAGAAACGTAGAGGAAGAGGTGGAAGATTTCAGAGAGGAAGAAATTTTACTAGAGGAAGAGGCTCTTTTGTAGATTAGAATAAGGATAAGAAGGTCAGTAAGAATGATAATTTGTATCATAAAGGTGATGGAAACTCATACAGAAGAGGAGGATATGGTGGTTACCGGAATGAAGGTTATAGAAAGGATGATAAGGAGAAAAGAGTATTCAGGGGAACTTGCTTTAAGTGTGGTGGAGAAGGACATAGAGCATTTGAATGTAATCAGGGGGAAACAAGCAAAAATACAGAGAACAATAGGATAACAACCTTTGCTAAGGAAGATCATGTCGGATCATCTAATAAACTGGAAGGTGGAGAAGTGTTGGTGAATAGAAGGATATTGTTACAAAGTGAGGTAGAAAAGGAACCGTTGCAGAGAAAGAATTTGTTTCGGACTAGATGCAAGGTAGCTGGTAAATGTTGCAAAGTGATTGTTGACAGTGGAAGTTCTGAGAACCTAGTTTCTGAAGAAATAGTGACTAAATTGGAGTTGGAAGGGTTGAAACACCCGAAGCCCTATCAAATAGCTTGGATTCAGGATGAGCATAAGATATTGGTAAGTGAACAATGTTTGGTGAAATTGAAGATAGGAAATTATCATGATGAAGTTTTGTGTGATATTATGCCTATGGATGTATGCCATGTTTTGTTGGGAAGGCCTTGGCAGTATGATAGATAGGCTATTCATGATGGAAAGAAGAATGTATATACTATTGTTGCTAATGGGATGAAACATATTTTGTTGCCTTTGGAAGATGTCCCTACAGTTGAGGTTTGTACGAGTACTAGCGTTTGTTTGGTTGATGGAAGGAGATTCCTGGATGGGTTGAGACATGAGAACATATGCTATGCCTTGGTGCCTAAGAAGACTGAAGATTTGAAAGAAGAACAACTGGAAGAGATAAAGGAATTGTTGATAGAGTACGAGGAGATCATTTCAAATAATGTACCTGATGGATTACCACTCATGAGGAGTATTAGTCATTGCATGGATCTGATTCCTGGAGCTAGTTTTCCTAACAAAGTAGCACACCGGATGACACCGGCAGAGAATGAAGAGTTGAATAGACAAGTGCAAGAATTTTTGAGAAAGGGTTTGATAAGAGAAAGCTTAAGTTCATGTGCAATACCTATTGTGCTTGCACCTAAGAAGGATGGAGAATGGAGGATGTGTATAGATTCTAGAGCCATAAACAAGATCATGGTGAAGTATAGATTTCCTTTGCCCTGGATGGATGACATCATGGATTACTTGAGTGGAGCTAAATATTTTACCAAGATAGATTTGAAGAGCGGATATCATCAAATTAGAATAAGAGAAGGAGATGAGTGGAAAACAACATTCAAGACAAATGAAGGATTGTATGAGTGGTTGGTGATGCCTTTTGGATTGAAAAATGCACTGAGTACTTTCATGAGGCTGATGAATGAGGTATTGAAGAAATTCTTGGGTAAGTTTGTGATTGTTTACTTGGATGACATCTTGATTTTCAGTAAGAGTAGAGAATAACATTTGTTGCATATCAGACAAGTTTTGCAAAGGTTGAGAGAAGAGCAGTTGTTGATAAACATTGAGAAGTGTAGTTTCATGAGGGAAGAATTGGTATATCTGGGATTTGTGATATCTATGGATGGATTGAAGATGGACATATGCCTCCTAAGCACACATAGAAGATCAAACAAATACATTGGATCTAAGTGAACACAATGCTAAGCAAGATCCTAATGATCCCCCATCACCCATTATCGACCCCATTGCAAGTCCTCCATCATATCCTATTGGTCTTTCCACCCTCATTCACAAATGTTCCTCCTTTGAACAACAACAACCATTATCTTCCCTTGCTTCATTTTCTCCATCCAATAAGGAACTCATGTCTAATGTTTCACCTACACCTAGTCCCATTATCCATTGCACACTCCAAAATATGAACCACCAAGGTAAAGGTTTAGACCTTCATGAACAAGGTATTTTGGAGCCCATCCATGTCAAAGTCCCTCCACGCTCTTATGGCCTTGGACCTACACCCCAAGGAAAACAACCTAAAGATGTTGGTACTTCCTCCATGCCTCCTAAGTCCACTTTCCATCATAAAGCCTATTGTATCCCTAAAACATATGTTGCCATCCCTCCTCCATCATCTTACAAATGTCCAAAGCATGTGACCATACACCTTCCACCATCCACTCTACCACCATTACTTCCAACTCCTAATATCCCTCCATCAACTTTGCCACCATTACTTCCAACTCCTAATATCCCTCCATCCACTTTACCACCATTACTTCCAAATCCTAATATCCCTACCATTCAATCCTCTTATCCATTTATCCATAAATCCTCTAAACATCTTAATCATGACCAATCAATGCACACATTGTATAAACATGAAGCTTCCACCCATTCCACCATACCCATGGGATTCAAAAGCAATAATTTCAATGCCTCTACCTATAAAGTAAAAAATCCTAAGGGTTCTTGTGCCTTAGGACATCAATACAAAAAGTCAAAGCAAAATCCATCTAAAAAGTTATATAAGCCCATACCTCCAAAAGTAAAGGCCAAAACTAAAATGGTTTGGGTACCTAAGAAAAAATAAATGAATTCAAATGAGTCATTCACATCACAAAAATCCCAACCATCCACTTCCATCCCACATTCTCATTCCATTCAAAAGTCTCAAATTCCTAAAACCCACAACCAAAATAAAAATCATAAAAATACTAAGTCTATGTCAGTACCAAAATCACTACATCCACCATCTCCTAAGAAAACATCTCCATTGCTTCCTACACCCCATCCACATCAAAATCTTCAACGTTTATCACAGTGTGTGCAACCATTGGTCATGGTTCCCTTCCATTTCACAACAATTCCACATACCTCCATCTCCCCATCCTTCACGCATTATCCTACATATCTCCCCCACCATCTTCCTATGGTCCATGCTTTTGCATAAACCTTTCATCCATCCTTTTGCACAAGTCCTCTTAAATCCACATCATCATCCACTATTCCCCATCCATTCTTACATAAGACTTTCATAATCCATTATCTACTTAATCCATCTCTTTCATGTCATCCATTACCAACATCTATGAGCATAATGAACACTTGACATGGTCCATGCAATGACATCCATCCCTAGTGAGACTATCACCTTTCATGCAACTAGACACTTGAGTCCCTCCTATCCAAAAGTCAAAAAGTCAAAAAGTCAAAAAAATAAAATTAAAAGAAAGAATAAAAAAATTAAAAAAGAGTAAAGAGAAATCCCTTCGTCCAACGGCGAAAACTTGGTAAACAGGCACCCTAGATAAGTACCATGATGAAAACCTGGCAAACAAGCGTCATGTGTAGGTTGATCTTCTATGTCACTTATACTTGGGGGCACAATGTCTTATCTATCCAACCTATCATTCATGTCATATCATTTCCATCCTACCTGCCATCTTTAGCCATCATACATACCTATCATATTGAGTCCATTCATCCACCCTTCTTTTTTTGATCTTGATGAAGATATAGGGGCAAAGGTTGAAACATGTTTGGGTATCTCTTGACATACCTCATCCTATCTAAACCAAGCCTATCATTATCCTATTGTCATAAGTTTTGTCATGAAAAATCCTAAGTATTGTACCTAGAATGGGGCATGTTACTCCTATGCAACATAGTCTTTGGAAATCACATCCTTGCTCTCCTATGATGCATACATCAATTCTATTCACTATGACTTATCATTTCCATCCATCCATATATCATGAGTCTTTTATCCCTTATCCCATCACCCACCCTTTCATCCATCAATCTCACTTATCTCCTTGCACCTAGACTTGGTTTTCCCCTTGTCATTGGTCTCTAGCACAAAGGCTACTCAAATTTTCATCCTTTGACACATCAAAACATTTCAAAAATACAAAAAAATCAAAACATTTCAAAAATCCAAAAAAAAATCAAAATATCCCCAAAAATCCAAAAAAATCAAATAGCAAACACAAATCCAAGCAATAAAATCAAACCACATCACTTCTTCTAATCAATTTAATCATTATCATCAAATCAATTCATTTCTTCATCATTCCAATCACATCAATTCTTCTATTCAATTCATCACATCCTGTCATCCCCTCAATCATCTTCATCAAAACCATTTCATCCAATCAAATCCATCAAATCATTCCAAGCAATAATCCAAATGCAAGTCAATCCTTAATCCATACCAATCAAGTCAGTCAATCTTGTCAAATTATCCAATCACATCCTTTGGTCTTGATCCTAATCTTGTCGTAAACCAAATCAACCAATCAACCAATCAATTATCATCATCCTTGTGTTGCTCTAGGGATATATCTCTCCCCACAATGACAACACTATCATCATCATCAATCAATCAACCAATCAACGGTTGACAGCTTGGAAGGGGAAATTCCTTGTTTGTTTTTGTATCATTTGTGCATGTTTGCTTGCTTGCTTGTGTGTGTTATCATTTTATCTTGCATTTGTATCAAATCTATATCATTCTAGCTAATATTCATATCTTGTGTGTGTTGGAATATCTTTTGGCACTATCCTTTGCATCTAAGGTCATATCATACCTTTTGTGCATTAGGACTTTAATGCTCTAAGTTTATTTCCTCATACGTCTAAACAAGGTTGTATTACGCTGGGGCACGAGACACATCGTCACCTTGGTCCTTATATCTTGGTGCATAACGTCTAGTGCTAAATCAAACATCATGGTTGCTCACTTTCATTGCAGCATAATGTATCATTTATCTCCTTCATCCACTTTCTATCTTACATCATTCATCTTGTCTATCCTTATCATTTCATTTCGAGAGCCTACCCGTGTTTGTTCAACCCGCCTATCCTCTCGAGGGGGCATCATCATTCCATCGTCATCCTATCTTTCTATCATTATCCATTTTTCCTCTATCCATACCTTAACTTCTTTGAAATGATGTTACTTGACACAAATATCATCTCGAACATCACTTCAAAGAGGGGCAAAATGTAGACATCAAAAAATTGTCCTCTTACGATACATTATCATAACATCGCATCATTTAGACACCTTGTAGTATGTTTTGCCCTAGGGACCCATGTCATCATCTAATTAGTTAAATAAATCTTATTTATTTGACTAATTTCATTTATTCCCTTCCTATGCATAATTCATCAATTCCTCTAATGTTAATTAAATAATTTATATTATTTAATTAATTAAATCATTTCCATCCATTCCTCTAATGTTAATTAAATAATTTATATTATTTAATTAATTAAATCATTTCCATCCATTCCGCTAATGTTAATTAAATAATTTATATTATTTAATTAATTAAATCATTTCCATCCATTCCTCTAATGTTAATTAAATAATTTATATTATTTAATTAATTAAATCATTTCTATTAATTCTTTTCTAATGTTAATTAAATAATTTATATTATTTAATTAATGAAATCATAATCCATTAATTAAATAAATCAAATATTTATTTAATTAATAAAATCTTAAAAATATCTTCGCTTTCCAAAATTGAAACTCATGTGTATCTAATTAATTTATTTAATTAGATAATTCATCAATTATCCTTCTCATCTTTTTTAAGATTTATTTCCTTTAAAAGAGAATCAAAATCTTTCTATCTTTTCACATCTTATCTTATCTTGTTTTAATTCCTTTAAAACAATAAATCAAAATCTTTCTATCTTTTGAAAATCTTATCTCATCTCATTGTCTTTTCTCTTTTGTCAAAAATCAAATCCTTATCAATCTTATCAAATCTTATCTCTTTCCACATCGAAAATCTATAAATCAAACCTTTCACAGGCCATTTGGATCAAATCTTCATCTAGCATCCTCACTCTGTCAAAACAATTCCTCAATCCATCTGTACCATTCTTCATTTTCAAGTCGTTATGATGCATGAATGAGCATCCAACACTCCTCTATTATCAACCTTCGAAATCTTGCATCCTTGTGCAGGTGGAGAAGAGCAATGGAGATAAATCGAGTTTAGCGTAGAGATTGGTTTGCATTTGTGCTTCGTATTGTGATTTCCTTGTTTTTTTTCGTACTCTATTGTGCTTGATAGGATTTAGTCATTTTATTGTTTTCATTACACTAAATCTAGTTGATTATTTCCCTATCTACAGGTATATCACCTATATTCAACATTGCAGACCTACACCGATACTATGAGGTAGAATTTAGGGAGGATAGTGAAGTAAGGTTGGAAAACCATTTTCCTAAGTAGCCGTCAGATGAGATTGAAGATATTTTGGATGTCAGAGATGGGAGGAAGACTCGTGGAAGACAGTACAAAGAATATCTTGTGAAATGGAAAGACATACCAGTTGAGCATTCTTCTTGGATTTCTCAAGCTAAGGTAGACTAACTTGGTTTTCCTTTAGCCCCAATAAAGTGAGGGACTCACTTTTCATTAACCCCAGATATCTAATGCAGGAGCATCCTTGGCTCTGACAATCTTGCATCAACCAAAAAAATAATATTTTCTTTCAGTTTTGTTCTTATTTTGTTCCTACTCGTTCATATTGGTGGACTCGTCATCTTTGCTCACTAGACCCCGCAGATCTTTGTGTACATCGTAGGCATGTTCATTTCCCTTATTCCAATATTTGGGCCTGATTGGATCTTTCTCCAGCAAGTTATCGCTTCTAGAATTTCATGGCAGTTTCTTGAACCGGCACCAGAATAGTTTTCAAGCCAATCGGTTAATTTGATCGTTCATGGATTGTCCCCATGACTTGTGGATCTTGACGGTTTGATTCTAAGTGTTTTGTGGAATGTCTCTGTCCTTCCTTATAGGTCCACACTTCATTCTATGCACATGTTGTTAGAGTAATTCAAAATTGAGGCCGACCTATTCATGCGCATGTTACATTTCCTTTCCTTGGTTAATGTAACGATCTTTGGTCGATGCGGATGTTTCCAAAATTATGGATATCATATAAAGCTTGTAATCAATCATTAGAATAAGGCAGTGGAGTTAGTACTTGATTGAGTAGATTAAGATTTATCCAAATTGTAAGAGTTCAGCTCGCATATAGGAGCATATTGGGATGTTGTAATATTGAACATGTTATATCAAGCCAGTGAGCCGAATCTCTAAACCCGGATGTTGTCAACCAAATGTAACTGAGATTTTTTTTAATGAACATATTTGCATTTGCATTTTCCTCCATATTCTGTGTTGCTTTCGTTGTGTTAGTCTTGTTGCACGGTTTGAATAGTTCTCTTTGAGGACCCACCTACCGTGGTTGCATCAATGTAAAAGGTTGTCTTAGTACTATGCGTCATCCCCAAATTACATAGAAGAATTCTAAAATGAAGAGAGAAGAAGGGAATATACACAAGATGAAGAAGATGCAGATCTTTGATCTGGTATACACAAGTTGAGAAGAAAGAGAGTTTAATAATTTAAGCACCTCACAGGCCCACAAACCTACAAGGTGTCCCCCAAGATCTCTCACATGGAGGAAACCCAAAGAAGTAAGCATCTCACAGGCCTATAGACCTGCGAGGAGGCAACCCCCAAGATCTCTCACATGAAGGAATCCCCATGAAGTATGCGCCTTACAGGCTTGCAGACCTGCAAGGAAGGTGTCCTCTAAGATCTCTCACATGAAGGATACCTGGAAAAGTGCCTTATAGACCTACAAGGGAGCCACCCCCAAGATCTCTTGTATGGAGGAAGCTCAAAAGAAGCGCCCTACAGACCCACAGACCTGTAGGGAGGTATCCTCCAAGATCTATCACATGGAGGAAACCAAAGGAAGGGGACTCCACATAGTAAGAAAGTGGCTTCACAAGCGCACCTACAGAGTGACATGTTTACCTGCAGATAGAACATGTCTGAAAGCGGCCACGTAGGAAAATAAGCAGACAGTCACACAAATCATCGAAAATTTGGTAAGCTTTCAAAGGGGTCCCTCAGTAACCCTTCAAAAGAAGAGGGGTCCACTCAAGGGACACACTATTTGAAAAGCGAGGTCTAGTTAGGTTGTCCCCAAGCTAGATGCAAAGGATTCAATTGAGAGAAAATATTTCAAAGGGGGCTCCCTCGAGAACCTTTCAAAAGAAAGAGGGGTCCACTCAAGGAACACTCTATTTGAAAGATAGAGAGAAGAGAATGGGTCCTTAGAAGGACACACATCTCCAGAACAATTTATCACTGCCCCTAGCATACAGGGGAGGAGAACCATGCAAGATATTTAGAGGATGTAGGATAGAGGTAAACCTCAATATCACTTGTCATTTGAAGAATAGGCAGGTGCATCAGCAAACCAATGAGTGATGGCACCAAAATCATGAAGTTGTATTTTATCCTTCAAGGACTTACATTCACTAGTGGAATGGGAAAGCACTCAATATAATGCACAAAAAGAATGTTTTGCTTTATCATGCTCATGAAATTTCTTGCATGTAGGAGAAGGAACAATGATTAGGTAGGATTTTAGAAGTTGCAACAAAATACGCTCTTTCTTAGATAAAGAATGAGGAGTAGGAAGCAAGCCTTTCTCTTGTGGAGAAAATTTAGACTACTCACAAGAAGAAGGCACTAAGATAGCAGACAATGGAGGATCTACATGGAGAGTATTATTCCAACAAAGGGGATCATACTCCTCTATGAGATCACCATCATCTTTCCTGATAGGAAGTTACCAACATTAGCCTCTTTAACATAAGTGTGATCATCTTCCTCATAAGGAGGATCAAGACCAAGAACATTACAATTTGCATTCACATTATCTCGCGATACAAAAGAATGATCATCTTTGATAGCGGGTTTGGATTATTTTTTTAGAAGGTCTAAGTGGATCGGGGTGACTTTATTTTCTCCGCTAAAGGATTCCATAAAGTCTAGAGAACCCCGATCATCACCAAGAAATGCATTATTTTGAGAAGTAGAAAGAGTAGACTTAATATTTCTTTCTTCAAAAGGATCTTCTCTAGTGACATCTATCTCAAGAGTATCCTTTGTAGTAGGTATTGCTGGAGTAAACATCAACACAGTGGAAGACACTGAAGGAATAAGAGTAGGCACTATTGAAACCTGATCAGCAGCTTCCATCTCACATAAGTGCATAGCATCAGGGTTAGCCTTGACTGTGACTACTCGATTATTGCAAGTGAACTTAATAGATTTATGCAAGGTAGATGGGATTGCACCCATAGCATGAATCCACGGTCTACCAAGATGAAGGTTATATGGTAATTTTTTTGGCATAACATATACAAGGGTGGGAATAGTAACAGGTCCCAACCTCAAAGACAAGACTAGCATGCCTAGGGCTTGTCAACCGACATTATCAAACCCACAAATAATAACAGGAGAAGCATTAAGAGAAGATGAATCAATATTAATCTTAGGCAATAGATCAATACTACACACATTGAGCATTGAATCGGCGTCAACGAGAGTACATCTATTACCAATTTTATTAATATTGATTATAATCATTAGAGGGTTTGTTTGCTTCTTTACTTCCGAAGGCAGGAGTTCTTGCGGATAGAACATAATATTTGGTGAATCTGCACTAATATATGCCATCAATGCATTAGCATCTGTCAACCTAGCGGAAGAAGGCAAGAGGATATTTTGCAAGGCTTCTTGAAGCATACCTTGATAAACTGGATTAGACTAAATCAAGTCCCATAGATCCTAGTTGGAGTAACTTGAGGTTGTTCGACAAGATCGCAATCACTAGGTGCTTTAGTTGTAGGCTTAGGAGCTGAAGGAAGACTTGATTGTTTATCCATTCTATTCCCATAAGTATGGGCTACCGCTCTATAAGAGGGAGCCTTAGAAAGATCAGGAGAGTCACTATCAAATGCAACACCATCAATAGAACAAATCCTTTTAGGAGAAGGACTAGCTGGAGTCACATAAATAACTAGTCACTTAGGCCTTTGAGGGGCAACAGAGAAATAGATTACATTTACAGAATCATCAAAACTAGTAGAATAATTATTTGAAGACATATTCTCAACATCGATCCAAATAGGATCAAATGCGGAAGGAGATTCATCATTTGCTAATGCATCATCTCTAGAAGAGACTGCATCAGAACAAATATGAGATTCATCATTCACCAATGCAACGTCTCTGAAAGAGAGTGCATTGGGATGAAAATATTTATCATTTATCGATACATCATCTCTAGAGGAGAGTGTATTGGAATAGAGAAGAGATTCATCATTCATGAATGCATCCTTTCTAGAAGAGAGTGCATTGGAAGGAATAAGAGATTCATCATTCACAAATGCAACGTCTCTAAAAGAGAGTGCATTGGAATGAATAGAAGGTAGAGTAACATTAAGAAAGGTATCAATGATTTCATCTTCTTGTGACAAAATATTCTCCAAAGCTAGAGGAATTTCGTGAGAAGGATCAAAGATACCAAGTGACATGGGAAAATCCAACTCACCATCACATGCATGAAATGAAATATCATTAACATTTTGAACAAAATCAGATACTAAACTGATCAAAGAATATATTAAATTCATTACGATTTTTTTGATATTTTCTATGTTCTAGTAATTTGTTTTTTTGGAGGTCTTCGGAGCGAAATTTGAGATCGAAACTTGCGCCAGTCCCTAAAATTTGATTGCCAACTAGTTCTTTAGGAGACCTTTCCAATGGTGCAAACATTTCTGAATTTTGAGCACCGAGTCAAAAGTTTTGACCCCACCAAGTAGGGGTAGATAAATTCCTAGTTTTTTTGGAAGATTTTCTCTTCACGTCAGGTTCACCGAAATGTAGAGAAGGGGGATTCGCTACTCTCAAGTTCTCTTCATTCAGAGAGCCTCACAAGGCAAACTGCTCTAAACTACCTCAAGGAACATCATGAAATTTTTAGAATGAGAAAGAGCAGATCATAGAGATTCTCTGGAAAAACTAACAAGCTCTCCGCAAAAGGATGTCAACAAGAAATATGGAAGACAGTGTGGTGCGTTGGTGTCCCAAAGGTGCGTTGGCGTCTCATACAAACTAGAAAGAAAATTTATCATAGAAAATGACAAAGTGGCCACTTCTATTCTAATTGCTAAGAAATCTTGGAATGTGAAAAAGAAATAGAATATACAAAACTACAATAGAATGAAGTAGAAATGACAGAGATAAGGAGAAGAAAGGAAATGCTTACAACCATGCAAGTGATGAAACCTCCAGTATGTGAATTTCTTCAAAACTTGCATGCATGATATCTAGAGAAATTGTTGGGGTTGTATAGGGGTTTGCTTCAGTCAAACCCCCATTTTGGTGTTCCCACCTCCACAGACAGCTAGATAGAAAGAGAGAAGAGAACCGAAATGGAAAAATCACGTGGTGAAAGCAAAACCCGCTTAGGAGTAGAACCCGCACCACCAAGTATGAGTGATAAAAGAAATCCCCGCTCAAAGAGGAGAACCCGTATCACAAAGTATGAGATGTAATAGAAAGGGGATATGGAATCCCAAGATCCTCACAAGCATGAGATAGGGGAGATAGAGCTACAAGATCCAAAGAAGATGCAAAGAGGGAGAGCAAGATAGTTGTAAGAGCCAAGAGTGTTGCAAGGATGTGAGAGTGATGTTGTAATAGGCTATATGGAGCTATGAAAGCAAGAGTTAGAGAGTAGAAGGCTAGAGCCAAAGCTAAGTTGGATTGATGAGGATCTCTATCAAATTTACAAGGAGGCAATTGGAAAAGGCTCACTAAGGAAAGAAATAAATGGAGGTATCATTAGATTAATTCATAAAGAGGGACAAAACCCTTGTTAAAAATTAGAGATCAATCACTCTCTTAAATGTTTCCTATAAAGTGCTTGTCAAAGCCTTGGCTTTGAGATTGAGGAATATTTTACCTACCTTTATAAGATACACTCAAATTGGCTTTATCAAAGGTAGGTTTATACTTGAAAACCTTATAACCAGTTGGGAAGCCATGAAATGATCAAAGGACTCTAGGTAAAATATTGAGATGCTTTTGCTAGACTTTGAAAAAGCTTATTATAATATTGAGTGGCCCTTCATCTAGATGATGTTGGAAGCCTATGGCTTTCCTAATGAGTTTTGTAGAATGGTTGATACCCTACTTCAAGATGCAAATGCACAGGTTGAAGTAAATGGGGCCTTAATGGAACCAATTTTGCTCCAAAGATCAATTAGGCAAGGCTACCCCTTGGCCTCGACTCTCTTTGTGATAGGCTCAAAGGCCATCTAATACCTAGTAAGGGATGAATTTCTCAACCCTAGTGTTAAAGGTCTCATTCTACCTAATGGTAATGAGCTAATTAACATCCACTTTGTGGATGACACTACTTTGTTTTTCAAATTGAAGGAGGCCAACCTTAGCTGCCTAATGGGTAGGATGGAAGTCTTTTGCAAGGCTTCTAGTGCTAAAATCTCCACAGAAAAATCCATTATGTTGAGTTGGGCCTCCAACCCCCCTGATTGGTTCTTTAATTATGGGATCTAGTGGGGAGGACCTAGCAATCAAGTGAGGTATTTCGGTATCCCTTTTATGATCAATTCAAACCTTAAAGAAATATGGGATTGGGTTAAAGCCAAAGTTGAAAAAAAGCTTGATAGTTGGAATAAGCAACACCACTTATTTGCTAGGAGGTTTTAGGTATGCCAAAAAATTATGTCCTCTTATAACTTGTACTACTCCTCAACATGGCTCTTCTATATCTATCAATTGGAGGAGATTTAGAAGAAAATTAGAAAATTCGTGTGGTTAGATGGTCATGGGAAATGGAAGAAACATAATATAAGATGGGAATGGTGTTGTATAAGTAAAGACGTTGGTGGGCTTAGACTCAAGGATTTGAAAAAACAAGGAGTTGCTTTGGTTTTCAAATTGATCATTTAGTCTAGTGAAGGAAACAAACCTTGGAAAGTTCTTGTGAGACACAACATACAAAATTTCTTCCCGAAGAAGGAAAAAAGCTAAAAGTTCCTTCCAGTAGGAGATATTCTACAAGGTGACTTCTCAATTATGCCTATTGGATCAAATGTCTTTAAGACAATTTAGAAAGCTTGGGAAATTGTTAAAAAAAAATTACACCTCTAACTAAAGTCAAGATAAAATCTATGCCAACTCCTCAATTTGGTGGAACTTGATGTATAAAGGTAAACATACATCCATGATGCAAGGATGTTCAACTAAAGTCTAGGAAAAAAAAAGGTATTGCATGTTTTAAAAACATTTTTTTGAACAATGACATAGAGGAATGGAATACACTAAGCACAGTTATGACATACCTAAGGCACAACAACATACATATACCATGCTTATGGAAGCTTGTAACTCAATTCCTAAACCTATAATTTTAAAAAATTATTGCTCAAATCTTAGCTACAATTCTTTAACTGATTGCAAGTGGAAAGATGGAACTTCCCTACCTCAATTGAAACCTAAAGCAATTTACAAAGGTTTGAATGACTCCAATGTTATCTTTGAACATGCCAACAAATGTTGGAACTATAATGAAAGTGACAAATTTTGGAAAATGGTTTTTAATTGGAATTGGAAAAAGCCTATTTTAAATGGTAGTGGATTCTTCAAAAATTACCATTGTATTTTAATGATGCTAATGCAAATTTATGTACTTTCTATAGAAATCCTAAAATTTTACTCACATCTTGTATGATTGTCTATATGCTATAGATTTATGGTTTATGTTCTATTTTGATTTAAATGGTTGGGGGGAATTGGAAAAATTAAAAAATAAAGAAATTATGACAAGGAAAACTGAGGGGGCTGAAAGCTCTATGAATTTATTTTGGTTAGTTTTATCAACTAAAATCTTGTGGTTTATATGGAAATCAAGGAATGAAGAAAATTTTCAAGTAAAGAAGTGAGCCTTTATTGAGTCTTCTAGAAGACTCATTTATTTTAATGTTTTTATGTAGGTAACCTTAACTTTGGAGATCTCCAAATCAAACTTTGTGAAGCTATTGAGGAATGAAAAAGTGGAGATCAACAAGGAGGAGGTAAAATATGTCAGGAACTAGCCTTTTAATTTAGAGGACATTATTCCTTTCAGGGAGGAATACTACAAGTTACAAAGAAGGAACAATAAAAATTAAAATGCAAAGATGTTGAAGAAATATTTGGGACCACACAACCCAAAATTCCACAAAAATAATGATGAAGACAATAGAGGTAATGAGGTCAAATATAGAGATTGAACCACCACTTGTTACATTTGAATGGGACAAATAATATGTATAATCCTTTTGAATATGCCTTGCATGGCAATATATAGTAGGTCCTATAGATGAGATATATTGTATTTTGACTTAGCCTTGCATGGAAACATGTACATACTCTCCTATTGTTATGTACTGATCAAACGTAAAAGCTATTGTTGTTAAAATTTTGTTAATATACTAAATACAAAAAAAAATACATATTTAATCAATTTATATATAGCCAAAAAATCCATTCATAAATTTTTACTATAACAATAACTTACTTGAGTGTTGACCTATGAAAATAACTAAGTTGAACAATTTGCATAGGTTCAATCTTGAAGTAACGACATAAACTAATGATAAGTGTATAATCACAAGCACAACAATGCTCAAACATCAAACATAAATTATCTTTCAAACACATGTCAAGTAATTTAAAACATACTTTGACATAAAATCACAAGCACAAAAATTCTCAAACATCAAACATAAATTATATTTCAAACACTTGTCAAGCAATTTAAAACATACTTTGACCCAAATAATGCTAAATACCAAGACAAGGCAAGAGTTAACATAGATGGGGCCTTACAGAGTATCATCATGTCCACATTAAAGTAAAGACATTTAAGGAGTTCACTAAATTGAAGGCGGTGCTACATGTTATACTCAAACACATTTTAGAACAAAATATCATCACTTTGTCTCCTCTTAAGATAATGGATATATCTAGATTTGTACTATATATTTGTTAAATAGTTTTATGATTATCATCACATATATGGAAATTCTACAATTAGATGCATTACCCCCAAATATAAAATTCAAGATTTGATAAAGAAAGGAATGATACAAGTTGAGTATATTCATGATCTTGCATCTACTTCACATAATGAGGCTAATCGTATAGAATTGAATGATGAAGACTCTTCTAATGTTTTTAATTAAAGGGTAAATATATTTTAACCAAATCCTAAAACCCATTTACAACAAAATGTTAGCAGAAAAATAATTGACCTGCAACAACACAACAAATAGAAAGGGGACAACCAAGAGGCACTAAACCAATATAGTTGCAAATTAGCTCCCAACTACAAAATCCAACAAAAAGACCCAATGAGATTAGCCAAAAGTAGAAAGGTTTTGGAATCTTAAACAAAGTTACAACATAAAGCAATAAAGCTACCAAAATAAGTGTTAACTAGGCGGTGCCAAACCTAGTCCTAATCATTTGCACATCCTTGGCCCAAGTGTGGGACATAAAATATTATTTAGGAAGACCTCTCTTCCTTCTTTGGATAATGGTTGAAGATACATCTTTCTCAATATCCATGGATTAAGGATAAAGAGGAGGGGATTTCACCATCAAAACCTCAATAGGGAAACCCTCCAAGGATGCAAAATAGGAGAAGATGACCATTAAACAAGAGAATTTGCGAGAGCTAGAGTAGGAACATCAACACCATCCTTTGGGAGGGGGTGGTTTCCCAAGGGGGAAAACCTTTATTATACATAGAAGTAGATTTACAACAATTGGCATAGGGGACCCTTACCTAGCACCAAACAAAGGCTTAGGGGACTCACAAGTTGAATCATCATCTATAATATCCATAATAAGGTGATCAAGTAGATCATTTTTCCATGAAGATGAGGATTTCAAGTCCTTGTGGTGAAGACAATTTGACACCAAAATTATCATAGCTAAGCACCTTTTACATCTAAAGGATATTCCTTCATAATAAAAAATATAGCACCAAGATTTATCTTCCACCTATAAAAAAATATCTATAGGAAGGGGCTTTGACAATTCCAACTCCACTAATACACAAGCATAGGTAGTATGAGAGAATCCAAAATTGATCAAGTTCCACCTTATTTAAATAGACCCACTAAAATATGAATATCCTCATAGCTACAATCACACCAAAAATGGATAGGGAGGTTCAAGATGGATCCAATCTAGACCCTAGAAGTAAAATATTTGATCATAAGAGGGATAAATGTAGGATACCAAGGCTTCATTAAGAGGGGGTGATGGCCCCAAAACAAGAAATGAACCTCAACCATAGAATCCTAATTATAAATTTTCTCAAAGACCACTACAAAGAAACCCCTTGCATAAGGGTAAATCTTAATTTTCTCATCAATGAGGGTACACCATAATTTTATAATTCATTGATTCAAGGTTGGGAAATAAGGTGACAACTTGTCAAATCTACAAATCATGTCATTTTTACAAAAAAAAAGAAGCATTATATAAAACTTCCTCACCCAAAACCACCACTGGAGGAGGTAGTGCATAGATGTTCACTAATTTCCTCAATAAAGTGTGGGATTTTGCAAGCACAACACTAACACCATCCATGATCGAAGAGCCATCACCCCCTAAATAAATATTCTTACCTACAAGAGGGGTAAATAGGGGGCATCAAATTGGAAAATATCAACAAAATAATAAGGGGTTTCAAGAGATGAGTTCCCAACTAGGGGAGAGAGAGGTGCATCTCCTAGTCCCATTGATATCTAAAAATTGGAAGAAGCTAATAGAGAAACATTAGGTCAGCAAAAAATGCACCACCAAATTCACCACAATTAGAGGGGCCCATATTAAACACTACAACTAAAGAGAATCTTGTCCTCTTGCAAATAGGAGGAACCATAGGCTCCTAGGTGAGATTTGGATTTCACCCAATAAGGAAAAGTAGAGGCCATTCAAAATAAATAAATAAGGTAGAAAAATATTCTAGTGTTGATGATGAAGAGTATAATGGTTTTGATAATCACAACACACCATACATGTTGAAGTTACACACAAGGTTATCACACAACATGAGCATAATGGAAAAGAGCAATTACATGACATAGCATCTAATTTAGTTTTTTCAAAGCATACATCACACTTTGTTCATAAAGGCACACTTCATGATGACTTGTATAGTCCCATGAGGGGCATGGATTATGGGGATCCATATTTTGAGAAAATGGATATAAACCCACTTATTGTGAGGACTTCAATGATTTAACTCCCTTATCTCTTTTACTATATGTTACAAAATTTTGTTTTTTAATGTGATGTTCATTTCTTTGTTATTTTATCAATCTTGACACTTAGGGGCAAGGTTTTTTTTCTTGTAGGATTCTTGCACTCATGCTTGCTCATTTTTTTTTGGGGGGGGTCAGGGGGGAATTAGGGGCATGTTTCATCTTCCATCCCATAAGCACATTGATCATATAAAGTTAACATGCAACACTATTTTTTTTATTCTCAATTAATCGTGTGTATGTTTCCTATTCATTTTATCATATGGCCATGATTAGTTTTAATCCAATCTTCTCCATCTCCTTGATTTATGAGCAATCTTTCATTGAACACACACAATTAAGGTGGCATATTATTACTAATCATTCTCAAGTCTATGTGTAGTTTATAGGTTGACTCTAGATCATCACTCCATTTCTTTTGTTTCTAGTTGTGTTTATCTTTTCTTATTATTTTGGAAATCATCTTCTTACTCATATACACATTCACACCAAAATGGGAGCAAAATGTAACCTGCGTGAAAAGATACAATACATCTTTACCATTCATTTTAATACATTGCTTTGCATGAGTGTCCTATGCATTTTTCCTAGCTCATGATTTCAACTAATTGGCACTTCCTTTGACCCTCAACTTAAACTAATCATCAAAATCAACATATTATCCTTACACAAAATATTTCCTAACATTAGATCACAATTTCCTCTTTTGGATTCAAAACCATAAGTTTGAACTAACCCAAGTCATTTTCCAAACTTTGAGAGTGATCTTCTTTATTCAACTTGAAATTTTATCTTTGGCCTAACCTAACCCCTTCCAACTAGCCAATTTTCATCATTTTCTAGATGCTAGAACTTTCAAATTCAAATTTTATCTTAGGCTTGAACTGACCCCTTCCAACTATCCATTTGTCATCATTTTTCATGCCAAAACTTTCACATTATGCACCCATGACAAGTACGAAAGAACATTGCCCCTAGGTCATTATCATTAAGGAGAAGCATCTAAGATCCAACACCACACCACTTATATGTCACATAAAATAAGTGGCCCACACATATTAGTCATTGTTACACATCAAGTACATTAGCTCCTGCATTAACACATGGCAAAACCCTACCTCTTGCACAAGGCCATTCCAACATCCATTGCATTACATACCATCACATCAAATCTCAAAAGCCTCATACAATCACATCACATCTCAAAAGCCTTAGTGTCATAATAGTCACATCAATGTTGTTGTTGCTTGTCTTCCAACATTTATCAAAAAATGTTAAATCAATCAACAAAGTTTGTCTAAGGTGTAGATCATTGCATAGAAAACTCACATGGTATTCCTCAACACCACCAAGTTTCTTTTACCAAAGTGTGAGTATACACAATTATTTTATTGTAGATTACATGAATTGTAAGTGATTCTTCTTTATAGATACTAATGATCTATAAATACATGATCATTTCTCTGAAAAAAAATCAAATTTGTAAAAAATAGTGAAATCCATAAATATGAACATTAATTCTATAACTATTTCAAAATTCACACAAAACTCAATCATACTAATCTATGTATCTCATATCTAATATCAAAATCAAATTTCAAATCTTTATCATTATCTTTTTTTCAACCTCATCTTCCTTTTTAAAATTACTTCATTTTGTGTTAACTCCATCCTATACACATTTCTATCCCAACTCTTTTACTTTAGATAGTATACCTCATTTGCAGTCATTTACTCATTCCCTTACAATGGTGTGTGAAACCATTAACATGTCAGAGTTTTATCTAAGCAAACTTGTGGAACAAGAGAGAGGACTTCTTCGTCGTTTCCTTCCAACAGCTGTAAATCACTTTTGGGTTGAAAACAAATGATTCAGTTAACAGCCTGGATGCCCAAAAGACAACCTCCCCAACAAGAAAACATCGTCATTTCCATTGGATTCCGCCATAAACAAACACAAAATTCTCTGTTACGTCACACCACGAACACCCAAACCTACGCAAATAGACAATTTTTTCATTTTAAATGCATTTACCATGGCCCAGCCGTTTACTCAGTCCCAATTATCATTCATCACACGCTTTTACATCTCGATTGCCGTACCATGTCCAGCTGTATACTCTGTAATGCATGTGCTTCTGTATCTTTCTGCACACAAGTTCAAACTAGTATTGCAATTAAAGTGATCTAGGTACCTACAAAGAAAAAACCCACAAACCCAAAAACCCAAATTCATTTCAGTGGAATTCTTTTTTGGGTAGCCATAGTTTGTTCATTTTGTTGCAGCTATGAAGAGTTTTTCTGTTCCAAAGCGTCTCTACAATGCTGTAAGATATGTGATGATGGTGATGAGGAAGAAGGCTGCTATGAAAAGATTACTGGGTTTGGATTTTCATACAACAAGATTGAGTTTTTATGACCGTGTGTTAAGTGGGCCTCTGGATCATTACCAGTTTTCTTGCTGCAGCACTCCTGTCAAGAGAAGTAACAGATCTACATGGGCTTGTGTGAGGCCCCTGTTGGGATGTATTAGTGCAAAGGAAATGAGGAGGCTTTCTCTTTCTTTTCCAAGGTTGAGTATTGAGAGCAGTTCTCCCTGTTCTTCTGATAATAACAATGAGAGCCTCTGTGTTGAGGTTGATGTGGAAGCTGAGGAGTTTATTGCTAAGTTTTATGAGCAGATGGATCTGCAGAGACAGGATTCTTATGTGAAATGTCAGGAGATTTTAGCCAGGGGTACATGACCTTGTAATACATATATTTTGTTAACTATCATTTTTTAATGTATTGGTTTCTAGTAAATAGGAGATAGATTGGAGTCAGTTGATGGAAAATCTGCTCAGGCATTCTAAGCAGAGCAGACTACTTCAAAATTTTGGTGTTCATAATGTGTAGTGATCTTACCATTCTTTTATAGTAGTTGTAAGGCAATTGGCCTGAACATTTTGTCTCTAGAATAGTCATGCAATATTTAGTTATGAGCAGAAAATAATATTATGAGGCAATTGGGCTTCTAGATCTTGTCCAGAGAATTGTCAATGTAATATATTGAGTGATTAGTAGAATATAATAGAGGCAAGGCAATTGGGCTTCTAGATCTTGCCTAGAGAATTGTACTTAATATATTAAATGATGAGTAAAATATAATAGAGGCAAACTGGGCTGGTAGATCTATTTTTTAATTAAAAATGTCTATATTATTATTTACAAAGTAGTGTTAGACATGGGACTGCTGATTGGTCAGATTTTGGCAAAAAAATTCAATTGGATCTTTTTCTTGTTATGATATTATTGAAAATAAAAAAGATGATAATGATTGTTGGGAGTCTTGTAGATCTAGACTTGGTATGAGATGATAATGATGGTTGGGAGTCTTGTAGATCTTGATTTGGTATGTCGTAGATTATGGAAAAATATGTTTATTTTTAAGACTCTTGATTGAGGTGTGACTAAAATATAGTATGAAAAATTTAGAATTTAAAATATTTATAAAATTTAAGTTGGAGAGTTTTTTCTTTGGATGAGAGTCTTGGCTCGATTGGCTAAAGCATCATGTTGCAAGCAAGAGGTCATGAGGTCCAATCCCTCGTTTGCATGGTATCAAAGGGTGTGTCGCACTAGTGTCATCAATCAAGTTAAAATTATTATTTAATCCACCTTGAATGACATTGATATTGTATATAACATGTTTGATCCACCTTCAATGACATTGATATTGTATATAATATGTTTGAGAAATATGGTAGCTTGAAAAACTTTAAGAAGCCACAATTTTCATCTTGTTTGTAGCATTATAAGCTATTGAAGAGTTCCATATATTGGTAGAGGTCACATCAAATTTTGGTTTCAATTCACAATTATTTGAGAACAACACATAAAAGCCCTTACATTAAGTTTACTTTGATAGTAAAAAAATTGTGTGTTCATGGTCATATAAATCATATTTTGGAGTTATTATTGAACTCAATTTTTTTGGTCAATTCCATTTTGGATCAACAAAAGTAGTCAAAAAATTATTTTGACAACTTATTTAGATAAATTGCCCTTCTTGGAGGCATAAACTCCATTACATTAAGATTTGGAAACAAAAAGAGATTTCCATTCTATTTGATTTTGAACAACCACTTTCCTTGGTGGATGTTTGACCTAATTTGATGTTCTTAGTAGTATCCATTATAGTAATGTGTTTTTTAATTCAAAAATGGATTTAATTTTATACTTCTTGTATGCTAGAAAATGTTGAGAGTGATATGGGACATCAATGTGTAGGTTTTGGTGCATAACAAGATTTTAAAAACATAATAGTTTTTTAGTTTTGGGGAAACCATTGGTTTGCACAAGTGGTGAAAAATGTAAACACTATGTTGAATTCATCACCCATGATGACTATGTGAGCTACCCTAGTGATCTCTCTCCCATTACAATAAATTCTTTGAAACCACACCAAACATATGATCACCCTTGGCAAAATTAACTAATTTATCATGCACAATTTCATTTATATCTAGTTTCATTTCAAATATTTATTCTTTAATTTCCTCTTTTCCATAGAAAATGTTTTATTTCAATTATGGAGGTTGAAAGAACTCTTTATAGGACAAGAATTTTTGGGTTAGGTTCTTAGGAGAATGCCTTATTCAAGACCTTGGAATGTACTTTTCTACCTCAATCAATAGGGAAATATCAAAGTATGTGAGCCCTCTGTGAGGATTTTTATGGTGTTTGTATGGTATTGTAGCTACCAATAAAATGCTACATGATGTCTCACACTTTTATAGTGTGTGCTTGTGTTTTTGAGATAATTTCACTAAATGATACATGTATAAGTGGATAAGAAAGGATGTGTAAGGTATTGGGGATGGAAGGTATTGTTGTACAAATAGCCATGGAAAATAAGTAGGGGTATAGATAACAACCAAAAACTCAAGAGGTACTTAGAAGAATCTAAAAATAAAGAGAGGACGAAGAAGAAAAGGGAAAGAGATATCAAATGAGTACCAAGTTCATGATTCGATAAAAGTAGAGTCAAGGCCATTTAAGAAATACAGAAAGACCATGAAATGATCAAAATTTTAAATATTCTAAAGTGATTTGCATGTGTGGAAACTACCATGATCACAACAAAGAGTTGGGTCACTACTATGATTGCATTAGTGTTCATGTGGATTAAAACAATAAGCTAAGTTAAGCTAAGTTAGGCATGAATATTCGTCAATTAAAGGGTCAATTATGTAATTTCCTTGTGAGGGAATTAAAGGTTGGGAATATGCTACCTTATTCCTAAATCATGCTACAAGAGTGAAAACTATTTAAATGAGTGCACATTATAAAGTTACAGATATTGCAGAATAGAAACTATTTTATTATATGATTAGTAAGCAATAAAATTTAATATTTTCAATTAGAGATAAATTTGTTGATGAAATAGTTTTTAATTTTTCTCTTTTAGATGTGTGTAGTTTCATTTTGGGTAGTCCATACGTGTATGACTAAAAGGTAGTTTCCCATATGAGAACTAAAAAATTAATTTATGAAGAATGGTAAATAATTCATATTGTATACTTACCAAGGAAGAGACCATCCTAAGGTCTTGAATATTCTAGTGTACGAATGTTTCCTTTGGAGAGAACTAATGTTGAACAATTTTTCCAAGTTCAAGCAATATACTTTCACACACCATCATGGATTATGCTCATTTTTTTTGTGCAAGGTAAGTTGACAACAAAATCATTAGTTGAAGGTACCTTTAACCCTCATTCAATTATTCTTGTGTCTTTTGGAGATCACAAGTGATTAATACATATTTTCTCAAGCCTTGGGGAACCTTGTACATGGCTTGTTAACCTTTGGTGTCACCACACACCATAGGTTCATGCATGTTTTGCATGTAAGATTTTGTGTCATTATGCACCATTTAACATGACATAATTTTTGTTATTATATCATCACACACCATCATGGATGATACATCATAACTTCACATATCCTTGACATAGAGAGTAGCTCATTACACATGGAATATTCAACATGATTGTTCTTCAATAGGAGAATTAAATGTCCACTATTGAGAAGCTCAATTGGAAAGTGATTGGAAGGTTAGTGGTTTCAAAATAAACTATTTTTATCTTCCTTTATTGTCCTATATTCTCTCACCTTTTCACATTGGAAGAGATGATGGATAACTAAATAGTTGTAGGAAAATTGGTTTGATGTGTTCATAATAAAGGGACATCTTGAGTTAAGGAATATTGACCATGGTCAAGAGCCAAAAATGGATAAGACAAGGAGGAAGAGCATGTGAGATTAGGAAAGAATTCCCAGAGGAGGACCATGGAAAAGAGTAAGAGAATATTCTAAAAAGGATTAAGGTATCTAAGGAAAATGTGCCTAAGACCAAAATAAATTAGTCCTAGCATAAAGATAAGTTGAAAGGAGTGCAAAAACTTGAGGAAGATTAATATATCACCAAACTGAAGGTATTTTTCCAAATCACTAATCATGTAATGTATTCAAATAGTAATACCAACCTCAAGGTAGTCAAGTAGATTGTTGAACACAGGAAACAAGACACAACTACAGTATAATGAAAAGAAGAAAAGAGGAAGCACAGGGATAAGAAGACTATATGAGAGCATATGAGCATCAAGAAAGGAAGCATAGATTCAATAATGATTGCATAGGGACACCTAATATCAAATATTAAAGAGGATGTGTAGAGAAGCACATGCAAAAGAATAACCAAGGTGAAACACATGTTAAGAAGAAAAGTAGATCACACAAATGAGAGATGTGAAAAAAAAAAAAATGACATGACCGCATGAAAGATGGAGCTCACAAAGGCTTGGAATAAAGAGAATATAGGAAAGGATCACACAATGGAGAAGGTGCACAAAGATTATGTGAAGGAAGCATGACAAGGATGGATAGACAATCAATTAGTGACCTTGATCCTCAAGATAAAAAATGAGCTAGAAGGTGTTAGCGATTTAATCTCTATAGGGATATCTTATCAAAAGATAAACAAAATCCATAGTAGGATCAAATGGCACAAAAAAATAGGTTATAAGTAGTGGTGAATTGTAATAGTCAAGGTATTTTAGGTGCCAAAATAGGAGAAACAAGATCTTTAAATACTAAGCTTGGCTATAAGAGTTGAATGGAGAGCTAGGAAAATATATTTTCCTAGAGGGGAACAAAGATCTTTAAATACTAAGCTTGGCTATAAGAGTTGAATGGAGAGCTAGGAAAATATCTTTTCCTAGAGGGGAACTCAAGTGCTAAGTTAAGATGCTAATAAATAGCCATTAAGATGGTAACCAAACAAAGTGGTGGAGATATAATGGATGGGTAGGTCTTTAGGTTAAAAGGTTGAGCTTATAGGCCAAGGGTAGTCTAGGAGGGGTTATCAAAGAAAGTATCTAGAGATAGAATTATTGAGGGTAGCAGCCAAAAGGTTGGAACTTAGAAGGGGATAACATAAAATGAGTAGAAGTGTGATGAAATAAATATCTATGTGTTGACCATGTGTTTGCAAACCAAGGATATCAAGAGGAGGGAGAGGAAAAAAAGGCCATGTAAAACATAATTATGTATTGTTTTCCATATATTAAGGAAGATGTGTTAATTTATCCACTATTCTTTAATAATATCTCACTTTGTGTGTAAGAAAGTGCAATCCCATGGGCTATGCGACCTCAACTTAATTTTAGTTAGAACCCTAGTCATGACTACTATCATTTTATATTAGAGTAGAGTTTTTTCTCTTGGGAAGGCAAATCAAAGGATGGTTATGTAGGATTATAGGAGTGGTGTGCAATAGTAACTTACAAGTGTTAGTGTTTATGTAGAATTGCATAGAAAGACTACAATAGTGGTTAACCAAGAAAATTGTAGGTGAAGGAAATACCTACAAGAAGAGTTAGAAGATGAGAAACCCTAATTGGAGATGAACAATGGGAAGCAGTAGCAAATTGGTGATAGAAGGAAGTTACAAGAGGAAATAATCCATTAGGAAAGGAGGGATAATGAAATTATAAGTGAATTCCTAAAAGAGAAGATGATATGTTGATGATAATGCCAATGATAGGTAGATAAATGTGATGGTGAGTTGTAGAAAAGGAAATAATAGATCATCATATTTGAGGTATATTGGAATAACCACTAAATCTTGAGGAAATTTAGTATAATATTGACCATTTAGTTAGCCCAATAAAATGTTTAACTTGAGGTAATGATACAAAATCATTGAACACTAGGGTAATTTTTTATAAGGAAACCAAGAGCATCTTTCAATAAAAATTATTTGGTAAAAGGTGTAGGAAGAAGGGGAGGCCCATTCTCCATAAAAGTTATATGGGTAGAGAAAAATGTGGTAGAAGAGCATAATTGAGTTGATAATCTAGATAGAAAATAAATGCTCATTTGGAAAAGAATCATCAAAAACACCTTTTGCTAATTGAGTTGGTAATCTAGATAGAAAATTTGCCACCACATTTACTTTTCTAGGATTATCCACTATGGTGATGTCAAATTCCTATAGTAATAGCAGCCATCTGACAAGCCTACCACCAACCACAGGTTCATTAAATACCTTATTACAATATGATCAGTGTGGATAAAGACTAGATACCCTGTGATGTAATTCCTAAACTTGTTAATTGCATAGACAACTGCTAACATATTTTTTTCTATGACTATGTAATTGAGTTCTGCCCCTTGTAAGTTCTTGCTAATATAGTATATGGCATACTCCTTAGTACCTTCCTTTTTTCCGAGTTCTAATCCTATAGAAAATTCAGAATCATTTGTGTGTATGTGGAAAGGAAAAGTCCATTTTGGTCCTCTCAAGACAGGTGCTTTGGTCAATGTTGTCTTGAGTGCTTCAAAAGAGTGTTGGCATTTTGTGGTCCACTCAAATTCTATATCCTTTGTGAGTAGAACAAATAAAGGTGTTGCAATTTTTTTAAAGTCCTAAATAAATCTTCTATGGTAGCCAACATGTCCTACAAAACTCCTGACATCTCTTTGTTTTTGTGGCATGTGGAAATTATCTCAATCTTTATTTGGTTCCACTTGAATCCCTTCACTTGATACAAAATATCCTAGCACAATCCCTTAGGTCATCATCATGAAACATTTCTCATGACTTAGGGATAGATTGTGTTATTGAAACCTCTTTAAGACCTTCTCTAGGTTATTAAATTCTTCATCATATGTTTCTCCATAGGTTATATGAAATCATCCATGTAGATTTCCATGGAATCATGTGCAAAATATGAGAAAATACTTAGCACTGCCCTTTAGAAAGTGGTTGGATCATTATATAGCCCAAAGGGGAGAAAAAATTCAGCATATGTGCCCCAAGGGCATGTAAATTTGGTTTTTTCCAAGTCCTCTGGAGCTATTCTAATCTAGTTATAGTCACTGAATCCATCTAGAAATGAGAAGTACTTTTTACCTGTTAGGGAGTCGAGCACTTGATCAATGAAAGATAGTGGAAAGTGGTCTTTTCTAGTGGCTGAATTTAATTCTTTATAATACACACACACTCTTCATTTCCCTCATTTATTTGGGACAATAACTAGAGGTGACACACATTGAATTTCATAAAGAGGGTAAATGAAACCTACATCAAGTAATTTTTATAATTCAGTTGTGACTATGTCTCTTAGTGCAAGGTTCATTCTCTTCTAGGATTGTCTGATTGGTTTAAAACCTTCATTAATGTATATCCTATGCATGCATAGGTCTAGAACAATCCCCTTCATTTCATGGTAATCCCATGCAAAGGCTAATGTGTGTGCCTTCAGCACAATGGTTAGGGTAGTCTGTTGTTTAGCAGTTAATTCACTGCTAACATTTAGCATTCTACCTGGCATGATTTATAAATGCTTGGATGCTAATTGTACAGATGAAAGGCCAAGTCCTACTATGTCTGAGACACATTGTTGTGGAAATAAATAATGGAAAAGTTGGGATATTGACTCTAATAAACTGATAGGTATAATATTATGCAGAGGATCCTATAGACATGACATACAATCCTATTGTTGCAGGTTCCTACTGCAATTATTCTGTATAATGTGTGTTATTAAATCATCCTTGTCTTGGTTGCTAAAAAAGGAGCTATGTTCAATAGTCATGAGATCCTGCAAGGACTATTGGTCTTCCTCATCTAGGGTAGGCCAAATGGTCTGCTCTAAATCTCCATGAGGTTGGGCTGGTGGATAAAGGACCAACTTCTTGGTCATAGTTCCATTTGAGATAATCATCTTTCCAGACCTACAACCTATAAATGCATCAGTTGTTTGTAACCATGTTCTTCCTAGAATAAGGGGATATCTTGCAAGGTTATTCTTTTGGTTGCAATACCATGAAATCTATAGGATACTCCCATGAATCCAATGCTATGACCAAGTCCTCAATGATGCCCTCAAGTTTCACTGTTGACCTATTTTCCAACTGTAGAATAGTGGGTGTAGGTCTAAGGTTTATTAATTGAAATAGCTACATTATTTCCTTAGTCATCACATTAATGGTTTCCCTCAAGTCAATCAAGGTATTTTTTATGAGAGTGTCATCTATCTTAACATCTACCACTAGACTTCCAGGATTTGTATACTTAGGGACAATTATGTTTCCCAACATAATGTTAGCAAGTTTCCCTAAGACATGTATAGTCTGAGGGTCTTTTCTCTTTCTCCCTAGATTTTTAAGACAAAGTTCTCTCACTAGCTTTGTGTAAATGGGAATGACCTTGATGGCTTGGATGAGGGGTATCTTTATACACACATCTTGAAGTTGTCCTAATAGGTCAGTTTCATCTTGGTTATTATGTTTTTGAATATCTAATCGTTCAAGGAACAAAGGCTCTATACTTGAATGAGTTTGGTTGACCTGATTTGACTTGGGCTCCAAAGGTAGGTTGTCCAAGGTCTCTACTGAGGGTTCCTCATCTACCAACTCAGTGATTTGAGGGGATGAAGGTCCAACCAAATATAAGGTGGACATCACTCACCTCTACCCCATAAGTAGGGTATTGAATAGCCTTGTTAGTGTAGGCCTGTTGAATAAGCTTATTATTTGGGTTAGGTGTAGGTTGGGCTGGCAGTTGAGGTGCCCTAGGTGGTTGGGATGATGTATTTGTTGGATTGGGCATGATGGCTTGTTGTTGTGGCTGCAAAGGCTACTGTGGCTGCTAGTAATTTAGATTTTGGTTTTTCCATTGCTAGCCTTTTTGTCATTGAGGTTGTCATTGGTTTTTTTGGAGTGGTCATTGGGGGTTGTAGTTAGGTCCTTGAAAGTTTTGTTTTGGCCACATGTTTTTTTTCTACTAGTTCTCTTTTGATTGATGATTTTTCCATTGGTTTTGTGTTTTTTCCAAGGCTGAGGGTTCCAATTAGAGAAATTTTGATTGCTAACTGGAAATGGTGTATTGAAATTCAAAGGATCTTGAGTCATACCTTATCTTGGTTGTCATGGCATCCTTTGTGCAATGTAGAACATTTGTCCATCTTCACCCTCTAGTGCTTGAAAGTTTGGTTTCCCTAGTTTGTCTTCTGAAATACTTGCTACTCTTTTGCACTTGCAATTAGCTTTTCTCTGTCTATAGTTAGGGTAGTATTTAGTAAGGATTTCCTCTGCATCTTCTTGCTTTTTCTTCACATTTAGAGTGTCTAATTGGATATCCAAATTGCTAATGATGTCTTCTTTCAAGTTTGACAATAGGTTACTGAGTTCCACTCGACAGATTCCATTAGATGCCTTGTTGATGGATATACCCTCCAGTCCTTTTAGTGAAGGTCCTTGAATAGTTCCTACAAACCTTGTTGATTTCTTCATTTAAGGTAATTATGATACATCTCCTCAACCAATAAGGTTAAGGGAATCCATACAATCATCATTGACTCCTCTTAAAAACACTAACTCAAAGATTCTTCTGAAAGTTTGTTTTGTGGATTCTTCTTTAAGCAAAACTAGAACCTTTCTACATAGTCCTCCAATGGTTCATCTTCTTTTTGAGACATCCTAAAAATTTCATCTCTTCTTTTGTCAATTCCTCTATAGTATTCTTGCTATTCCTCCAAGAACATTATCTTCATAGTGTTCCAATCTGGAATAACATCTCTTCCCAAACCCATAAACCATCTTAAGGTGGTATCCTTCAAGGTTGTTGGAAATAGTTTGATCTTGTGTGCATCTGTTGTGTAATCATAACTTCTACACTAGCCATCAAACTCAAACAAGAAGGTATTTGGATCCTCAGTAACCAAACCATAGAAGATAGGCAATGTTGAAGGAGGTATATTCTTCAAGGCATTTGCTCTCTCTTAGTTGGAAATGGGGAACTCAAAAGTTACATGTTTTGGTGGGTCATCCACCACTACATCAGCCATGGTTTGGAAGGTATCCTCTGTATTTACAGTGGATGTTGGTGAAAGGGAAAGTTCTTCTTTAGGAATACCCTCACTTTGGTCATTGTGATCACCAATATCCTCATTATCTTTGTGTGATAAGGGAAGAAATCTTCCCAAAGCATCTTGTTGCCTCCACATACAATAGGTGTGACTTTGTGTATCAATGGCTCCTACACAATGTTAGTAAAACATTCTAGTAATGATGGAATAAAACCTAATTGTCCTAACATTGGAAAAAAAATACTCAAACTAAGAAAGCTTGAAATAACATAGATGAGTCTTTGAATGTAGCACCATCCTTGGCAATGATGCCAAAAATGTAAGGCCCAAATAATGTTCAGTAAACTTGGTGATATTCACATAATTTAGAGGGGGTAACTAATTGAACAGACCACTAAACCCTTGTAAGGACTCCATTTAATTATCAACCAAAGCTAACATAAGATTGTGATGATGCTAGCATTGTATGCGTATTCATAGACTCTAAACTACCTATATCATCCTAGTATAGGTGTTTACACATGTGGGAAAAATATAAACTACATAATAGTAAAAATAATTGGATTTGGAACTAATGCTATGGGTACTTACAGTTAAACACTATGACCAGTTCATTGTCAAAACTAAACTCTATAACTAACCAATGTTGCTAACTTTGACTCACTCTGGAAGATAATGCATTGAGACAAATAAATCATGAAATACAAGACAAGATCTTATTCATGATTTCATTCACATTCACAACATGAATAATTTGATTAAGACAATGCAATAATGAAGGTAACTACTGTAACAACAAAGATAAATGTGTAGAAATTAAAGTGGGGAACACTTACCTTGAGTGGCCCTTGCTCAAGTGACTATCTCCACAAGATAAACTCAAATCTATCTTCCCAAATCAATTAACCATAAAATTAACTAAAAACCTCTTCATTGCATAACTCAAGATTTCAAAATATAATAAGAATCTTCAGTGATATCATATTCATAAAAAACATAACTGGAAACAAGTATTATTTGTGTAATAGAAGAAAACTATTTGAACATATCTATCTGCTATATATGTCATGCTTGTTATTCTCCTCGACCATCAAACCATATATATACATAGGTGTGGGCGAACTTCTTATTGAAACAAGGACTCAAAATAGAAATATAAATGCAAATCACCACTCTCCTATAAAATAGAGTGCAAAAAAGTTGGCATAACTAAAAAGGTAGAAGAAGTTGATTAGTATTGCAACTCTGTTGCAACGATAAAACAAAAATGTGGACTGTGGAAACAGTCACGTTGGATTCCCAATCATAGCAGGTTTCCTCTCCTTCAGTAGTCTTATTAAATGACATGGTGACTCACAATCATTTTGATAAATAGACACCTCCAATTCTGCAACTATTGCATTCTTCTTATTCTAGAACTTTCCATGCATCAATATCTGAAACTCCTTTGGTTGCGGGTTGCACTTCCTAGTTTTTGTGGGCTATAGTTTGCTTGCTTTGGCTTCTTGGTTGTAAAGAGTTAGTTCACCTAAACATATACACAATACTAATAACGATAATTTAAACATAGATATGCATTGCATTCCATACACATTCACAAATTTTAACCATGCAATTACTAACATACCATAATCATGTTTCATGTTTCCATATACCAAAACCAAGTTCAAGTTGCATGATGATCATAAAAAGATAGTAAAGTTTAGGAACATGTATGAAATGAGTATATGGAAATGTCTAAAATTATGTACTAAACAACATAAAACTAGCTAATAATTGGCCTTATCACCTGCATTCTACAAAGCCACACCTACATTTTGTGAAGTCGTGCCTACGTTCTATAAAATTGTGCCTTTGTGTCAACTTTCAATGCCCACATCTTACAAAGTTACACTTCCATTTCAACTTTTCACACCTCTGTCTCTACTTTTTGTGCTTTCATTTTGACTTTATGTGCCTCTATTTTGACTTGCCATGCTTTTGCTTCACAAATTCACGCCTTTGCATAGGTATAATTTTCTTTTT